>JAOUZG010012549.1:2755-24898 GCA_026289955.1 Argiope argentata | reverse complement strand
AGAGAGAGAGAGAGAGCAGTTACGAACGATGTGCTGAAAGAATCCAGAAGGGCTTATGCCCATCGATGCTTTGTCTTCAATGTCTATCCTCTTTAATTGTTTGTCATTGTCCCTACTTGTTGTGAACGTCCCCTGTTTTTATGAAAATATTTGTTCATAAAAACGAGCCATTATTGTGTAGGAACAGCTCACCATTAACATTTGGGGGCTCGGCCTCCTTAGTCCTAAATTTTGAATCCGCCCCTAGATTAGTCGCCTGAAAAGAACAAGTGTATTCTTTGCGTGTTCCTAATACGAATAAAGCTGATGAAAACCCCAGCTTTTGGATTACATTAAAAAGAATTAAGACGGAAGTGAAAATAAAACTACAACCGACGCCGGAACGACGAAAGCGAAAGTCCAACGTTCAACTAAGCGGTGAGTCTGTTCCAATATATTGTATTATCTGTAGTAAAGAAAGTTTTCATAATGATCAAGCTTGAAGACATTCCTTTTGTTGCAACTTTTTTAAAAACTGCTTCGACTAAAAATGTTAAGTTGCTTTTTAAAATGATATTTGATGATAACTTCGATGACAATTCACGTCAAAAGTTACGCCATTTTTCTGGTTTCCCGAAAGATTTTGATTTGACAAAACACAAGGAATCTCTGTTAAAAGATTATAAATTGTCTGATTTAATAATTGTATGTAACAGTTTAAATTTAGATTGTTCTGGCTCCGAAAAAGTATTAATCGACAAAATATTCGCTAGCCTTGCAAATTTATCGCTTTTAAATGATTCATACGAAAACGAATTCTGAGATAAATTATTGCCGGAGATCCCACCTAATCAAAATAATTCTTCGCGTCTTAGTATCCAAAGTCATGAAGAAGATGAAAATTTCGCTTACGCAGCCGAAAGCGTTCTGTCAGCGCAACAGTTTTATTCAGAACGAAACGATGATTCGTTTTTGTTGAAAGAAATAATTTTGACTTTAAGACATTTTTCAGGAAATGATACTTATGGAATTGAATTTTTTTTCGAGATGTCGAAGAGAATTTTGTTTTTCTTTCCAACATTACAGAAGTGCAAAAAATAATTTGCGTTAAACGATTATTAGATGGTCCTGCATTGAAATTTGTTCATACTTTGCGTAATATTGTTACTTTTAAGGCCTTGAAGAATGCTTTATTAGAAGAATTTTCGGATAACATTTCATATTTTGATATGCATAAAGAAATGCAACAGCGCAAATTAAAACCTAATGAATCTCTATTTGAGTACCTTTTGGCAATGCGCGAAATCGCTTCGAAAGGAAATTGTCTGATGGATGACCATTCGATTATTAAATATTGTACTAGAGGAATCTCTGATTCCGATAGAAACAAAATTTTATATGCATGTAAAACTATGTCGGAATTTAAAGATAAATTAAAGGTATATGAAAATGTGTTTTATGCTCAGAGTAAAATGCACCAATTTAATAATGATAAAGGTATAATTGTTTGACATGCTAATTTTGTAAATAATAGAAAACATGCAAGTGTTGAAACTAAGTTTAAGTATAAAGGTGATTTTAATGTCAATGTTAATAGAAATGATGTACGGGCTAAATGTTTCAATTGTGGTTTGCCAAATCATAAGTCAAGCGATTGTTATCTTTAAAACAAAGGTTTAAAATGCTTTAAATGTAATGCCTTTGGACATAAAAGCTCTCAATGTGTGTATACTAAACCTGAAGTCAAATCTGAGCATGTTAATGAGCTTACTGCTGTTGATCCCAAATTTGGCATGCATAAAATTATTAAAATTGAAGGTTTTACATTTGATTCTCTTATTGATTCTGGTAGTTCTGTAACTTTAATTAATGAAAAAGTGTACCAAAAACTTGGTAAGCCTGTCTTGAATTCTACCAGTATAAAATTGATTGCTTTTGGTAAAGGTCAAATACAACCCATTGGTTCTTTTAAAGCTACTATTGAAATTGATAATACTTCTTTTGTAACAGATGTATGGGTTATTGACAATTTTTGTATGTACTTAGATGTTATAATCGGTGTGGACATTTTGAAACAAGGTGAATTTAGATTATGTGCTAATGGTTTTGAAGTAATACCAAAACAAGAACTCTTTATTAACTTAATTGATATTGATGTATCCAACGATCAAACTGACTTGCAACATGTCCCTGTTAAATTTCGTACACAAATAGTTGATATAATTCATGATTACAAACCAGTTAAAAACGAAACTACTGATATAAAGTTAAAGATAGTCGTTACTGATGATTTACCAATTGTACATAGATCTCGTAGGTTTTCTTCGACAGAAAAGTCCGAAATTAACAATCAAATTGATAAATGGTTAGCTGAAAAAGTTATTCGACCCAGTTCTTCCGACTACGTTTCACCTATTGTTTTGGTTCGCAAGAAAAATGGTTTTACCCGTCTTTGTGTAGACTATCGTATGTTAAATCAGAAGATAATCAAATATCGTTTTCCAATCCCTTTGAAAGAAGATGTGATCGATAAGTTACAGTCAGCTAAGATTTTTGCAACATTCGATCTTAAAACTGATTTTTTCCATGTCCCTATCGATGAATCTAGCAAAAAATTTACAGCATTTATGACGGATCAAGGACTCTGAGTTCAATGTGGCACCTTTTGGACTTTGTTTGTCTCCTGCTGTTTTCCAACGTTACGTTAATCATGTTTTACGCGACTTACTCAGTGATGGTACAATTCTCATTTACATGGACGACAAAATAATTCCCTCCGAAACCATCCCAGAAAATATTCAGAAATTGCAACGTGTTCTGAATACTGCTTCAAAATTTGGCCTTGAAATTAATTTTAACAAATGCCAATTTTTACCCTAGAAAATTGAATTCTTTGGATATTTGATCGAAAATGGAACAATTAAACCTTCCCCTGACAAACTAAAAGCAGTTAAGAATTTTCCGGAACCAAAATCACTTAAACACGTCCAACAATTTTTAGGGTTAACTGGATATTTTCGCAAATTTATACAGTCTTATTCGATCATTGCTAAACCACTCAGCGATTTATTACGCAATTATAACTCATTTACCTTTGGGGACACACAACGTAATGCCTTTCTCCAATTAAAAGACGCTCTTTCTTCTGATCCCGTTTTGCAAATTTTCAATCCCAAAGCCAAATTACAACTCAATACCGATGCTAGTAAGTACGGTTATGGTGCCATATTGCTACAAGAAGCTGACGACGGACATTATCACCCAATTTACTACATGAGTAAGAAAACTTCCCAACACGAAGAAAAGTATTCCAGCTACAAGATAGAGGTGTTAGCCGTAATTGATGCTCTTAAAAAAATTCCGCCATTTCTTGTATGGTACAAAATTCAAAATTTTTACTGACTGCTCCGCCTTTCAGCAAACGATGAACAAAAAAGACGTAACGACTAAATTCGCTCGATGGGCAATTTTCTTATCTCAGTTTGAGTACGAAATCATACATAGACCAGATGATCAAATGAAACATGCAGATGCACTAAGTAGACATCCTGTGATGCAGATCTCACACGACGAAGTTACTTCCAAAGTTAAAATCGCTCAAACTAACGATGAATTCATAACCACAATAAAACAGCTTTTAGATCAAGGTAAAACAAACGAATGTGTTGCGTAACGATGTTCTCTTCAAAATTAAAGATGGTTAAGAACTATTAGCAATTCCCGATTCCATGCAAATTGAAATTATAAAACAAGCACACGAAAGAGGTCATTTTGCTGTAGCCAAGACTGAACAAATTTTACAACTTGACTATTATTTTCCAACAGGTAATTGATCAATTAAAATCAATTAAAATCCAACAGGTAATTGATAGCTGTGTACATTGTATTCTGGTTAACAGAAAACGTGGTAAGGCTGAAGGATTTTTAAATCCAATACCGAAAGGTAACACACCACTGCACACTTATCACATCGTTTTTTTAGGTCCGCTACCATCAATCAATAAAAACTATAGCACATCTTCACAGTAATCGATGGATTCACTAAATTTACTTGGACCTACTCTGTTAAATCAACTTTCACATCAGATGCTCCAAAAAGTTTAGAATTTCAAAAAGGTATTTTTGGAAATCCTTCCAGAATTATTTCCGATAGAGGCTCCGCATTTACTTCCAATGACTTTCAAACCTACTGTGAAAACGAATCCATTGAACATGTCAAAATTGCAACTGGTATTCCCCGAAGTAATGGCCAGGTTAAACGAATACATGCTACTCTCATTCCCGTGTTATCCAAACTTTCCATAGAAGATCCTCAAAAATTGTTTAAACACGTTCCTAATCTCCAAAGAATTTTAAACAGTGCAGTTAGCTGCACAACCAATTATTCCCCTTTTGAATTGCTAACTGGTACAAAAATAAAAACTAAAGAAGATGCCAAATTAATTCAAATTTTAAATGACGAATACACAGCAACACTAATGCATGATCGCGACAAAATCCGTGAGGAAGCAAAAAACAACATTCAAAAGATTCAAGCAACAAGTAAATCTAACTATGATAAAAAAAACGTAAGAAACCAACTTCTTATCAAAAAGATGATCTGGTTGCAATACGTCGAGCTCAGTTCGGCACAGGTCTCAAATTACGTCCAAAATTTTACGGACCTTATCGCATCAAATCAGTTAAGCCAAATGACAGATACGACGTCGAGAAGGTCTACCAACACGACTGACCAAATTTAACATCTACAGCAATTGACTGCATGAAAAAGTGGCCAATAAATAACTAAATTCGTAAAAAATGACTGTTTTCATGAACTGATGTATTTTACAGCTTCGGCAACGACGTGACAAGACGAACTGCCTTTTTTTTTAATTACAGCTTCGGCAACAACGTGTTAAGACGAAACTGAGGGTAACTTTGTACGAGAAATAGGTGTCTGTGTGCACCAACGACGCAATATCGACTCGACGAAAGACTAACGACGAAAATTGGAAGTCTGTCGATTGTTATATTTGCCTTCGATTTTTTCTCTCTTTCCAGGTTCTCTCACAGGCGATCCTACTGTTACTGCGTTTGCACGAGGGCGTGCATTTGCAGGATGACGGAGCTGTTATGCTCAACCAGAGCAACCACCAGCTAGCCTCACGCTCAAACACTTCAACTTCTCCCTGTAACTCCTAACTGCAACTGCAAACTTTGGACGACAGTAAAAGCAGAGAGAGAGAGAGAGCAGTTACGAACGATGTGCTGAAAGAATCCAGGAGGGCTCATGCCCAACGATGCTTTGTCTTCAATGTTTACACACTTAAATTGTTTGTCACTGTCCCTACTTATTGTGAACGTCCCCTGTTTTTATTAAAATATTTGTTCATAAAAACGAGCCATTATTGTGTGGGAACAGCTCACCATCAACATATAAAGGATTCCAACTAAAATTTAATTTTAAACAAAATTATTTAACTTCTTACGATGCAGAATCCAATATTTCCTTATATTTGTAATTTTATTTCAGGTTATTTTTTAAAACAAACTAAGGATTTAAAGCACTCCACCTACCACAAAAACCCAAATAACCATTCTACAGTTGCTTTGCTTTAAAAGCAGAGCAGTGGTTTTACTGTATGTTAAAAATTTTCAATTCTTTGTAATTTAATGACTCGAATTACATTTACATCATTTTTAGCATTGAAGACCGTTCGTTTTTATTTAAAAAATTTCATTATTGCATAACTGTATATTGAATAACTGATTTTAGTTCTGTTGAAAATTGAAGGTATGGAAACATTCGGCTTTTCTTTTTTTTGAATCAGCGATATTCAAAAGAACAAATAGAACTACCACTGCTATCTCTTCAAATTTCCTTGAAAGGAATTCAGATCGATTTGTCAAAGACTCCTTTCTCCACTGTTGCCCAACTCTTCAATAACCTCCGCACAACATGTCCGCTTCACCGAGGAGTTCACTGTCCTTTTCAAGTATTTCTCGTTTGTCCGGCGTTTATTAGTCGATATTTAAAGAAAACAACTGACAAACACAGCCTTATTAGTTCGAAGGCAAGTCAGTAAAACAAACTCTAGTTTTAAAAATAAGAGGCTATATTATTGCAGACTGCAGTTAGCACAATCGCAAGCGTTTGCTTTTAAGCGTAACACTCATAACTATTGAATCTGAAATTTTATTCTTATCAAATGAATCATTAATAGACGAATTAGATAATTGTCTCAGATGTGCTGAATGATGAGTTAAAACTTTTATTTTTAGTATTATTTAATGTTAAGATGGTAGTCTTTTTCTGAAACTCGAGGAAGATTGCTTTTATAGCAAAACACATCACGTCATGCCGTTGATGTCTATGACAACTACGGTTCTTCTACCAGTTTGGAAGAAAGGTTGACCAACGAATAAGATGCAAGACTGACCGTTTTAAGACAGTACTGAAGTTCAATAGAAGAATAAGAGCCCTATATACAAATTGAGAGGAAATAGAGGACGAATTTGCACAAATTCATAAAACAACTGAAACAAAATATAAGAGAGGGCATAAAAACAAAAGAGAGGCCACCAAAGAATTCAGAAACTAATACTTGAAAATTTTATATAGAGTTAAAGGATATTACTTGAAACATCGGAAAACGAATGTATGAATTTAACCAATAAATCAGAAATTATTTCCTGTTTTTTAAACAAAAATTTTCTCATAATAAGTTTTCAGCAAAATATTTTTAAGCTTCAAATTTTCATAGTCACTTAATTCACTTATATTATTATGTAGGCGTTAAGCAGTCCCGATTTTTGAACTCCGCATCTCTCTCTGATTTTCTATCAGCGCCCTTAAAATTCAGTTTTAAATTAAAGTAGAGATGATGAAACTGCAATTAATAGAAAGACCTTTTTACTATACCCAAGCATGTCTTTAAATAAAACTGAGAACTGAAAACAGAGTAGTCTGACATTAAAGTTTTATGTTCACTACAGAAAATGAAATATTATAGATAATCATAATTTATAATAGCTCAACGATTTATTCAGCAAACATTTCACGGAAACATTTAGTTTTTAATTTTAGTTTTAGATAAATATAGATGCTCTCGACCATATTGTTTTATTTCATTTTTTGTTTATAAATATACTTAAAAAATTATGAAGTTTAAATTGATAGACAGTCTTTTAGTTTAATAGATTCATATTCTGAATAATATTAAGAGATGCATGTCTATTACAAAAAATTCCCAAACTAAATCTTGGGCTCATATTACAGAAGATGTCTTATAGATGTTGAGCCATATTTCCCTTAAATAAAACTGTTTAATTCAATTAGTAATGTGTGTATTGTAAAAAATAATAGAAAATGTTTTTTCGAATTTTTTTTTCAAAAGTATCATGTTTCAAATTTGTTTCTTTCATGCCGACACGCGCTGAAAATTATATTTTTATATGTTTAATTTGGGATGATAGTTGATTTATTTTTTTACCATGGGAGAACATATTTTTGTTTGGAAGTCTCCGAAATATACGGGCAAAAAATATTTTTACCTGCTTTTACCATTATTGCATTATTAATTATTACGCATGCTTCTTTGAAAGTAGGAACGTTTTTATTTCGGCATGATTCATTAAAATGCGGAGATTCATTACATTCAAAAAGACGAATTCATTGATTTGCACAATGTATTTTTTTCTTCATACAAGTAAAAGCAATAATTTTTGTTTAAAAACTTAAAAAGAACACGAAACAAAAATGTTTTACTAAATGTTTTCTAAAAATTACAGATTGTGCAATGATATAGTCACGAGAGCATTTCAAACCAATTTACAACGTATTTTCGAGAAAAAAAAAGTTGCTTTATGGCAAAACGCTTTGTTGTTCGACGCACGCAAAATCTGATAGTCACGTGATTGTTTCAAACCGGTTGAAACTACTTAATGATTTAAATCAATTCAGATAATCGATGACTTAAAAATAATAATGCTCTCACATGTTAACTTAAACTTTGCTACAGGAAAATTTTTATTTTTATTTATTTTAATTGGATCATTCAATTAGAATTTTTTTTTTATCGAAAATGATCATAAAAACGTTGTTTTGCATTTATCGTATAAGAAAATCACGTTCTCAAAATGACATTTTTCTGGGTTATATTTGCGGTAGTAATTAGCTTATTTTCTTTATTCAGAGCTTCTGTAAATGAGATGGCATCACGATAATAAAAGGGGGTTTTTTTGAGATGCTCGTGCAGATAATAAAATTTCAATTTTTTTTCCCTACGTTTTTTTGTTGACATTACAAAACATCATTCCTAAAACAATATCCTGTTTTGACATGATACAAATCTTTATATCCAATAATTTTCAACAAAAAATAGTTTATCGCCAAGTTGTAGTAAAACAGCCGAATGTGGTGCCTTTTCATTTTAGAAAAAAACAGATATAAGTAAATGAAAATATATATCACGAAAATATATAAAATTCGATAATTCAGCAACAATCGAAGAGTAGCAAACAGTAACAGTTTGGCGCTTTGCGAGGCGCCAAATGACTGTATATCAAATATTAGCCAAAGCTCTTAACAATGTTAGTCGAAATAAGCTAGATTTTCCAGATTAATACCGATTTGTATTAAAGGTTGTTGTCTTATTATTATTGAGGGAACTGGGACATTCTCGACAACAGAAACAGTCAAAATTTTAATTGTAAAGAAAGGGGATTTTATAAAAGTAAAACATTATTTTCCAGTAAAAAATATGGTACATATGGAAAGAATATACTTTTTTCAATTAATACAATAAAAGAGTAGCTATATTTTAAAATATTTATTTTTCAATAGCAAATAAAAAATGTGTTATGATGCCACTATCCATACATATGCATGTACACATAGGTACGCTCAGAAAAAAAAATTCTGTTTAACATCATTTCAAACTTAACATAATATTTGCATAAATGTATGATAATTATAATGAACTCCTTTTATTTTCATTTGAAAAACAACGAAATTTAAAAAAATATATATAGTAAAGGTCAAATAACAAGAACCTCACAAATATGTCATATTTTCATCATAAATATCATCTTAAAATTATATTATTCACCAAAAATACATAAAAAAGAGTATAATAGATACATAATAATATGTATTATAGTATGAAGTTTAAAATCTCTATGATGAATAGAATTTTGTATAAGCGAACCTAAAGTTGAAAAAAAAATGTTTTGTGGAAGCTGCAAAAACTATATATTTAACTATAAAACAATCTGTATTGGTTTTTCAAAACTGCCTGGGCCATATTCATCTTTATTGGAAATTTCCTGTAGTTAAGATACTCTTTTAATTTCTCTTTTAATAGTTGCTTCTATACTTGTTTTTTTGTGCATAATATCAGCTTCTCGGATACGAAGCAAATCTACTTTCTTCAATGCATCACAAACATTTCTACCAGATGTAATAAATTTCTTAGCTTGCTTGTAAACTCCATCATTAAAGCATATTACAACATCCATTACACCTATTTTTAATGCACTGAGTCCAACAAATGTTATTTGAAGGGTTTTTTCCTACATACAATTGTTTAAACTCTAAGGTTTTCGGTTCGTCTGTAATCGCATTTTACAAAGAACTCTTGATAAGCTAGCTCAAAACAGCATTCTCAATCGCTCTCATCATTCAATTAGGGCACATAGTACACAGTAATATTGTTACCGAGGTATTTCAGTACTGTAAGGCTCAATTTTTACAGGTAGTGGAGGCCAGTTCATCATTGCACAAAATGAGCGAGTGCACATATTTTCCTTTGCCAACACATTTCATGACATACTCTAATCGTGTATTGGTATCATAACTTTTTTTCAGATATGCAAGATGTTAAAGTAATATAAAAGAAGCCAAAAGATTTGCAAATATAACAAAGATAAAGTAAGTCCCTTACAACTGCTTGTTTGCTCTAAAATGCCAAAACAATCTGAATTCCCACATTGATTGCATTCTAAAAATGTATTTAGGAGTGTAATTCTTATTCACAAATATATGATAATATTTATGGTTTCCTTATTGCGAGACTAACGAATGCTGTAATGTACTTCCTTCTCCCAAAATAAATTGTCGCACTCAAATTTCCTTTAGAACGACTTACATAAAATTTTTCAATGTCAGTACATTTCGAAGTTTGATTCCCATTGGAAAATTGATTAGGGCGAGATTTTCTTTTTCAAAATTCTTTTTTTCTTGGCATCGTTATTTATTATGTAATTTCATGTAATTAAAGAGCTTTATCAACAAAATTTAACCTTAAAGCGCTATTACGTCTCACTTACCGTAAAGGTATGTATTCCCCCGCACTCAAACGGTTAATAAAGTTTTTGAAGCGAAATCACGAAATACTTAGAAAATCTCTGACAAAAGATGACGAAGTGAACAAAAAAAGCCCGAGGTTGAAAATAACAGTTCACTGAGTTTGTAAGCATCAAAGTACTGAGTTCATTCATAAGTATCCTTTCTAAACATTATAAAATTATGAAGAATACATAAATAAAAAATAAAGTGAAAATTGGGGTTCCATTAAAACGATGTCCCTCTAAAAAGGGGCGAGGCACTTTTAATTTCTAGGCTTTTGCAATTAAAAAACTTAACATATCATACATTGCTGGATTCGGCAAAATTTCCTCTGGTTTTTAAAAACTAAAATTGAAAACTCGATTTTTTGAAGGTATAAAACGTCCCAGTTCCCTTAAGAGAATTTAGCAAATCCATAAGGGTCATTTCAAGGTATTACCATTGAATATATTTAAATGTATTCAAGAAAGCCTCAGAAATTTTGTCGATGCTATAGAGGGAAAACACAAACGACTTAACAACAACGAAGGCTGAGTATTATATGATTAATCTTTTAAAATCTTTGTTAAAATTGCTGCCCTCAATGGAAGATAATGCATCCTCCATAAAAAGAGAAAAAAAATCATTTGCATTCCTTTTAATATTGCTTGCATTCTCCTTGAAAAAATGCGTGCAAAAGTATTTTCAATTGTTAGAAATAAGTATAAGGATCCTCAGTGACTTAATAAGTGCACGTGCTTGATACCAAGAACGAGAATATTTATCAATTTATGAAAATAATCTTTAAAATTCAGAACATTATATTATCTGCAAATCTGTTGACTCCAAAGATGGAAGAAGAATTAATCATGAATTATTATTCAAAAGAATGTGAAAATTTCGGAGGTGCCTTCCCTCCCACAAACTGAGTTTGACAATTATGCTACTGAGAGGTGTAGATAGCTACAACTTATATAGTGGAATATGAATATGCTCCAGCAAGTTGACAGCCCTCTTAATTCGAGCGATGGTCTTTACAGGCAATAAGAAAAGAGAGGGCATTTTTTTTCCTGTGTTTCTCTGATCTAACGTGTCCTCAAAGGTCTTCAATTATAAGTATTCTGTTTGGAAGAATTGGTGCAAAATTATTTATAAAAGTTTTAAATAAATATGTGAATCATTATTGGATTGGTGAGAGCATGGTTTTCATTCAAAGAATGAAAATAAGAATCAAGTAAAGAAAATAAACCTTTAAGGCTATCAAATTTTACCATCTGCAAGTCTGTTCAATCTCAGATGGACGAAGAATAAACTTTCTATTATCCGATAGAAATTATGAATAATTCAAATCTGCCACCCAATATAAAATGTATTTCTCGCATTATGTCACTAAGAATTTCAGATAGTTTCACATTATGCAGTGGAATATGAATATGCATTAGCAAGATTAGGATTCTCTTAATTCAAGCGATGATCCTTAGTATTGGAGAGGGCATTATTATTTTTCACTTTTCTCTGATACCATTTGACTTGAAAATTCTTCAATTTTAGTTTTTCTTTGCCTTCAGGATGACTAACAATAAATCTCATAAACAGTATCAGAATAGGATCCGAATAAATAGAAAATGCATGCTTCTAAATGCTTAGATCCATGATACATGCTCTGAAGTAGGAAATCCATTAAATCTGAATATCCTGATCTAATAATAATTAACAAATGGAGTGTCATTTATACAGTAGGTCTGAAATGAGGATTAAAGAGCAATTATTATTAAAGTTCAAGGCCTGAAATTATAAAATGCAAAAATATGTAAGTTGCAAAAATATGTAAGTAGTTAAAGGAGATTCTACTTCAAAAATGCCTGAGAGTTTCGCTCGTTTTTTCAAAAAGAAAGAAAAGTTGGTCTACGAAAAAAAAGTATAATGTCCGAATAAAGGTAATTTCTGCCGGGATATACATATGCTTGATTATTATTTAAGCAAGAAAATACAAATATATCGCTATATTAACGTGCTCTATATACAAGATTTAGCTTCATATAATTAAAACGAGTAATTCATTTTAGTAACGGTAAAATCTTTCAAAATTGTTTATCCTTTTTAAAGTAGCCAATAAAATTAAAGTTTTTGATTATCAGTAAAAAAAATTACAATTACGCATTGTTGACGCAAGATATTATGACGTCATATATGACGTTTTTTCTTCTAGAAGCTTCTTTTCAATCCCTTACGCCGCCATTTTGAAATTTTTTGCGACTTTTGCTGCGAAACTTGACGAACAGTGCTATTTGCTGCAATTTGTTGGTGAAAAAGTGATATTTTTTCATTCTGTTACTCTATTAATACTATTATATTTATTTACTTGTGTTTGTTGTATTTTATAAGTGTCTTTTCAGATATCGTAGAAGATGGCTCTGAAGTGGATACGCAAAAAACTGTAAGTTCAGAATATTTAATTTGAGTCTAATAAAACATTTTCATCTGTATAAAAATCTAATTAGGAAATAAAAATTTATGATTAATATAATTGAGTTTTATGCTTTTTAAAATGAGTATTCATTTATTAGCAATTTTCAATTTTTATAAACATAACATATCTGGTTTTATATTATTATCACTTTTTAATGTATCAATTCACATCGCAAAATTGTTATACATGTTAGTTAATGTATATACTCCTAAAAACGCTAAATATAATAAAAATAGGCTTCCTCCGCTCTTCATTTATTTGGCGTCCGTTTATTTCTAAGAGGAAACATATTATATTGCAGTTCTATAACTGAAATGGTTCATTTATGAATTAAGTTCAATTCGATTGTATTTTTCATAATTTAATAGTATTTTTGGAAAATTTGGGATCTGCTTAAAATAATATGGGTTAGCCAAAGTTCAGCTTTTTTTGGCGAGTTTGGTAATTCCATACCCTTTTTTATAATGTTTGTGACTTTTGGACATTGCAGATATCTGGTATTTTTAAAGGGCTTGCATAATTTTGGCATACTTGTCGCCAATTTAAACAATATTTTGAAGTCGAAAAGAAAATTTTAGATTTAAAATAGAAGATAATTATATACATAGGTACTTTTATCTTACCTAAGGCGAACAAAAATTCAGTTATCGAAATAAATGGCGGAATTCTAATATATTTGGCGATTTTTTGCTTTAAAATCACTAGGAATTTTGGCGGAATTCTAAACTAGTTGGCGATTTTCTGCTATCGCAGGCTAACGGAAAAGTAATTTACCGCTTAATGGAGGGATTAATTGTATTTTAAAATTTACTTTTAATTCCTGAAAATAACTAATTAACTCATTAGAAGTTATTATTGCATCATTATCACTTATTTTAATTGGAAATTAATTGAATGGAACTGTTGACTTAAGCTCATTGGCGATCGAAGTGAATATCTTTACTGAATAAGATCATTCATCTAACAAAAGAAATCCAATATAAAATGCAGTTTTAAATATTAATATGCTAATTTTGAAAATAAAGAAGGAAGTGTTTTTCATTTCAAAGCAGTGTAGAGCTTTTCAGTTTGCTATACCCTGGAATTCGAGATGAAAGCTACTGCTAAGATGTGCCAACTAAACATAATGTTGCGACAGATTTTTGTCTTTGACCGAAATAACGGAAAACTATTTGTGGTTTTTATCATTGATATTTGCCATAGTCTGATACTCCCTAATAAATATTATTTTGAAAAATGACGTTTTCAAGTATCCATACTGCGAGATGCGCCAATTAAAAATAGGCCAACACAAAATATCGCCAATTATGATCTATATCAATGCTGAAGCCCATCGCCATACAATCGCCATCCACTTTCATATCAAGATCTGTTGAAATTTCCTTCGATTATATTTTCAAAATTCGGTACTTGCGTATTAGACCATAGATTTTTATCGCCAACTTTGAAGGCGTCGCCAATAAGTCAATAGTCTGATATCTGAATTTGAATTCTTCTACAGGAGTCTAGTTTTGAATAAGATAAATTGTTTTTTCATAATAATGGCAAAAACTGATTACGAGAGTCTTTTGTTCCTATTAAAACTCCACATCGCTAATATTATTTAGAAAATGTCTATTTCAAGTTTCCAGTCTGCAAGATGTGCCAATTAAAAGTAGGCCAATACAAAATATCGCCAATTATGATCTGTATCAATACTGAAGCTTATCGCTGTTCAATTGCCATCCACTTTTACATCAAGATCTGTTGAAACTTGATTTAGTTATATTTTTAAAATTGTCTAACACTACAATACTGGCACATTCAAATCATGGTTAAATTCGTAAAAAAAAACATTGCCCAGCAACGAGGTGAAACTGTCAAGATTTCTGCGAATTCAAAAAATATTTTTGGTTTCATATCTACTTTAGTCACACTCTTTCTTGCCACGAAGGATTCTAGATCACCAAGGGCAATATGTAAGGTATCCACTCATGCGAACAATGCTTTTATGAAGCATTCAATAAAAGGTAATCGACAGAGAAAAATATCATGTCCTTCTCTGTGAGGTAGTCAGTAGTCCTGGGCAGCATGATTATTTAAGTTGCCATTTAAGGGACAAAATTTATGGGCCCGTTATTGTGGCGGAAATCGTATTCAAAACGTTTTAATAAATTCGTAAAAAAATGAGCATTTGAATTTAAAATTAATTTTTTTGAAAGAATATGCATTCACGTGCTTTTAAGGCCGATATTTATTTTAATAGATATAGTTTTCATTCAAGTTAAGATCTAAAACAGCTAAATTCAGAAGTAACAAGTTTCTATATTTATTTGGATGTTTAGATTATTGACATTTTCAAAGGTTAATCTGCAATAATTGTAATTATCGCCACTCCATTCATTTCAAATATTTTATGACATTTTATACAAGTCGCGTTTTTACTGGATTAATTAAAATTTTGCATCGAAACTGATACTTCTTGAAGCCAGAAAATAGACATTTTAATTTTATCTTGCAATATAATCTTTCGTTTCACCCTCATTTGTTAAATATTAAGTTTTCCTATTTCAAAACCCTGTTGTAAATCTTTAAGGAAAAATCATAGTTATGAATACTTTCATATGTATTTCGTATTTAATTTCAAATTTTTATACATATGTTTTGTATGCTTACGTAACTTATTATCATATATATCATCATTATGGCTTGTTAGACTTGTAAACAAATGTACAAATTATGGAAAAAATGATACAACTTATTCACTTTAAATTCTCCCATGTCTGTTTTACCATATTTTTTTTCTCAAAATTAATCACCAAAAGTGAAACGTTTGTAATATATGTCTATGACTGAAGTAATACCGATATTACAAATACAAGCAATACTATACAAATAAAGATTCAATTCATTTTTCTTAATTTATTTAAAACATGGAATTTCTGTTCCAAAGAAAACAAAAGCGATTGAATATAATTGCTATATAGATATTAAACAATTACTGAATCTTTAACAGATTCTTAGTATTTATATTCAGTAATAAATTACCTTTATAAAATCCGAAAAGCACGAAATATTATTTCTGTTCATCTATGATGAATTTTCCGAAGCATATTAGAATTTCTCATAAAATATATAGCAAAAAAATGGTGCAAAATTTTTTCTTTAAAATGCTGTACCTAGGCATACATTTTTAGTAGCAAAATTTTATGAAGTAATGCTGGCAAATGTACTAAAACACAATTTGACTTTAAAAGAATGAAATAAAAAACGATCCGATTTTTTTAAATTCATTTCCATAGATAGAAAGCATCAATGAACAAAACGTTTTACGAGTTTGTCTTTTTTATCTATAAAATTTGCATAAATATAAATAAGCTCATTATACAATCTTGAAGTAAAAATCATTATTTCTGTTAAAAAAAACATTCGTTTCCGAATTGAAGATTTATTCAATAGAGCTAAAATGTCAAATTCAGTTATTTTTCTAGTGATATCTCATCCATCATGCCTTCCATGAAATTTGCTAATACTTCATGTTGATCATTTTATTTAGTCTACAATTATAGTTTCAACTTTATATAAAAAAGGAAATAAATAAAATTTTAAGATATCTCAAAGAAGAAAACCATTCTCTGCTCACACTTGTGTACCTTCTAAGTGAAAGGTGTATGAATTAAAAAAGAACGCTTAGATATAGGGATGATCTAAGCTGTCTGGCATTGTAGTGCCCCTAATAACGTGGAAGAATATAAATGTCGTTTGGCAAATTCCTACCTTATTTTTAGGAAATGCGTTTACAAAAAATTAGCGATTAAAAACTGCAGGTTCCTCATTTTCTCGACGAGAGTGTAAAGAATGAGGCGTTGTGCTTTTGATTCCGAAATTGACGTCTTTTTCTTATTTTTTTCACTCTCATACTATTGAGTTTGCAGTCAATTCAGATCTGAACATTCCAAATACCACAGCGTAAAGATTATTTAATGCAATAAATGAATTCACGCAGTATTACATGAGACTGTTGTAAAACAGTTACATGGGAAAACAAAAACACTAATCACTTGCAGAATATTATAATTGAGCTCAACCATCGGTAAACTCAGTTTTGATGAATATCAGTTTATTCCGAATAGAGACAAAAACTTTGCTTCTGGAAAGGTAAAAATCCCCTTTTCATATATAGAGGTTCACACCATCCATAAGCAAAAATGAATTTTGTTCATAGTCATTTTTTGCGGGAAATATAAAAAGTTAACTTTTGCAATTTTATAATTCTTATAATCTGGAGATACCAATTGTCATACATATCGGTACCTTGATTCCCAAAAATTTACAATCATAACCACATATCTACAAGCTATAGTTATGGAAATAAACTTTTGTTTAACTTTTTAAGACATGCCGTATATAATATGGTAATTCTAAACAGTACTCTTAGTCTATTAAGCTACCTAGATCCAATTTTGCATTTGCACTTTAACTGACCACTTCGTAATGCCTTTTCATATGAACTTTTCTTTCATAGCAGAGTTGCTTTCAATTTTCTTTTTTTATAACTACGAAGTGTGCACGTAAGTGGATAAAAATTCTTTTTTCTGTAATTATTTGCGGATAATGGTAAGAGTCCTTACTTTATAATTACATATTGGTATATTACTAATACAATATTAGTGTGCATTAAATTGGAAGATTCTAATCATGGAATGTTCACTAATCTAAATTTGTTATGTTTTAAAGGGGGAGCGTATACATGTTTCAAAACCGTGATATCGATATTAATGATAGAGGCTTTCTTAAGCATTTCCCTACTTCACTCAATCGATTTCTTTAATGGTGAAAGTATATAATTTCTTTCTAAGAAGTTAAACCATTTCAACTGTCCATAAAATACGAAATATTTTAACCATATACACATTGAAAAACTAAAAAAAACTGCAACAACTACCAAATAGCTTGTAGAGCCCTCAACTGCGCACAGAAGTGCCTGGAAACGCCACGGCATGATGAACCTGAAGCAACTTATGAGTGTACATTGGGGACGATACACAATAACAATTACGTATTCCATGTTTGCGATGGGGTGGAGATCTCGTATGAATAGCACTTGTAAGGCGTCGTATATAAGCGTTGTAAGGCACTATGTAAGGCGTTCATTAAATGTCATTCCAAGGGATTCAGGTGCCAATGAGAGATTTAAAATAGGAATCCTTGCGCAATTTCGCAGCTATCCTTAATTCTAGGATGTCTTATTGTCTTACTAGAACTGGCAAAATATGTGGAAAGTGCAATGGGCATAGAAGTAGAAGAACGGATAGAATTTTCATGGACCTATTACTTGTCAGTTTCATATTTTTGCAGATTTGGGGTTCCATATCACTTTAACTGGTCAATCACATTATCATTCATGAAGCTTCAAAAATCTAACTATCCTTTTTTTGATAGCAATACCTCATATCTCCATACCCGTGCACATGCGTCCTATAAAAAAGGAAATGAATTCGTCAGATAGTTCAATGCCTTTCGTGCCAAAATCATTCTAAAAGCGTTTCGTCCATACCAGTAAAGTGATAATTTATTTGATATAAAGTCAAAGTACGATGATAGACAAACGGCTTCATACGCCCATTGTCAAAAAGACAATGGCGATTTGTTGAAAGACATGCTCACTGACTCGTGTTGTTGCCTTAGAATTGAAATCTGCGCGAATTGTACGAAATGCTGCAGGCCTATCTCATCTGAGGACTCGCGTGAATCGACGATGGTCCCGTTTCATTCAGGCTTATTGATGACAGCACTCCTGTCGGGATTTGATGCTTTACAGATTACTCAATATTCATGCAACAACAATGAAATAGCCGCACTCGAAAATTAAAAATTTCGTCACTATGAAGTATACACATTCCCTCATATTCAGTATGTCGACAGCATTGCTCTGCTTAAAATCTCTTTAACCCATCGAGCGTCGGCTGTCTAGCGCAAGTTTGTTCTTAAAACGGCGGCGGTCAAAATAAAGGTTGAACACAATTTACAAGAGAAGAAATTGTCAGGACGTTCCTAAACCGGCATGGTGTGTTTTGCTTTCCCCCGAGCAGTAACAGCGGGGGGTAATCTACCCCGCTTTTTAACAATAATACCACCCGAAATGCGAGGAATCGTGTGTCCCAGGGAACAGAGTGACAATTTGAGTCGTAAATCTGTCGAAGCACGACAATTACCGGGCGGTTTTTCAGATAAGAATTTGTTTTTCTCTCTGAGAACTAAGATCTTCTCTTTTAATTTGTAATGTTTTCAGAAAATATAATTTGTTCAAAAATAAATTTAAAAAATCCAGCAATATGATTTTATAAATTTGTGTAAAAAATTGAAAAAAATGTTTAATGAATTATTTAGAGGAATTATTATTCATCAAATTGCATTACGAACATAATACTTTCTTTTTGCCAACACTCAGAGAATCTTACTTAGTTTTTCCCGATATTTAGTTTTAAGCATTTTGCTGGCATATTTGGCATTGGAAATTAAAATAAAAGGATATATATGGTACACTGATTAAAATAGAATATAAAAAATTTATTAATATTTTTTAATACTTAATATTAAAAATACTACGTTCATTTTTGAAAATATATAGCTGTTATCAAAAATTTTAAAATAAAAATGTGGAAATTTTTTTCAATTTTTTTTAATAAAACAATCTTTTGTCAATGTATAGCAAGTAAATATTTTAGTAATAATATGTTTATTAAAATATTATTAATTTGGATATTTTTGACTTATTATCTTATTTTGAAATAATTAAGATGTAAGTTGAGATAATAAGTTTTTAAAGTTAATTTTAATATTGAAATAAGAAAAAATAATAAAGCATCCATTTGTGAAAATGGCTTATATCGTTTAAAAATTATCATTTCATTCTTATTTTTAGTAGGTGAATATTTTGAATGTCAATTTATTATATCATTCTTAAACGTCCCAATTATTTGTAAAAATTACTCACAGTTTGCACAGTAATATTTTCATAAATCCATGCATTTCTCTGCCAACAAATATTGCTAAAAACCTTTTCTTTATTTAACTTGCGCAATGGAATCAAAATTTCAATTGTATCCACTTTATTAAATTACAACATTATGAATTTTTGTGAAACTTCATAAATTGTGAAATCTTGTAGATAAAAAGGAGACAGCTGCAAGTATCGACCAATTATAAATTACCCCTTTCAGAACGTTTCTTCCATGTTCATCGTGCTTGGATAGTTTCAAAAATTTCATTTACAATATTTCTCTGCATGTGAATTTCAAAAGATGGATGCTCAATAAAATAATAATAATAAACACTTTAGAGTACGTAATCATATCTTCAGCAAAAACCGTGAGTGAAAAATTAGGTTTTTAGTTCATTGAAATAATAAAAATAATTGCTACACATTTTAGTCCATTAATTAAAACAAACAAAAATTATAGATATTAATGAATCTATAATAGTTTTGCCAGTTTGTGAAGGATGATCAGAGTTTTTCATTTAAGTGATTTTTACTTCCAGTCATAAAACTCAGATGGAAGAAAGGTGGCTTAAAAATGGCAATACAAAAATTTGAATATTGTGCTAAATCATAATTAATTTATATATAGAGATAAATACAGAGGATCGTGAATTTTTTATTATAGAATTAATTGGTAAAATCTGGGTTTGGGAATCATGTTGCTGTGGTAAAGCAGCAAGTTATTGGTGGTCTAGTCATAGATGTATCATCGGAGTTCTCTTGATGTTAAAATCTTCTTATCATTTGTAATTATTTTTTTATCAAAGCAAAAATAATATTCACAAATATCTTTTAAAAATTTAAAAGCTAATATTTTCGTAAATTATTAATTCTTAAAGCATGTTAAAAATTTTAATTAAAAATTTTCCGGTGTAACTCTAAAAAAAATAAATTAACTAATTGGAAATTTGTGTATTAATTTATCTAATTGAAATATATTTTACATCAATCGTGCAGATAATAAAATTTTTATTTTTCGCTTACAGATTTTTGTTGATGCCAAAAAACCTCATCCCAAAAATAATACCATGTTCTGGCATGATAAAAAGGTCTTTCACATGAGGGCAAAGGGATCTCTAAATAAATCCGTTATCACTTTTATTTGCCTCTGCTTTCATATTGGTCACATGGTCAAATTCTAATTTCTCATTGGTATTTTTATAACAGTTTGACTTATGTAATCATTCAATAGGATTCTTATTTTTAGATTTTAATTCCAAAGGTTATTAATTTTTCCTGGCTATAATTTTCTTTTTGAAAGGTCTAGAAACTCGAGTGAAGTGCACTGCTTAGGGAACTTGAGTTGACCTTACGAATATTTTTTAATTAAATAAGTGTTGATTACCTTTATGAAATATATATCATCAAGCTTTTTTATTATATTACTGAAATTTACTATTGATATCTTGCACTAAATTTAATTAACATTATATTTATGCGAAAATTGTTGAGCTTAATATGGATTTAAATTCTAACGATTCTGACTGTGATGAATTAATTTTATCTTCTGAAGATTAATACTCTAAATCGGAAAGTGAATCTGATGATGATACTTTAAATGCAGCTCGCTGTAGGTGTCCTATTGGCTGGCAAGGACCTTCCAATGCTCCTCCAAATTTTCAATTTACTTCGACTCTTAGTATCAGTGCATGGGTAAAAAAATTTCCCTTGGGATTTAGATGATTCGATGATGTTTTTCAGAATTTTTTTTCGTAACACAGTGATAAATTACATTATGGAAGAAGCAAATAAATGTGTTGAAGCCTTTTTCAACAAATCCAATTTGACAACATCCTTGAAAGTATTAAATTGGAAAAATACAGATATAAAAAAAACTACATCTACTTTTTGGTTTCCTTTTACGGCAAGGAATAATGCCCAAATCTGCTGAAACATGGTACTATAGTATAAGATCTATTTTAAGCACAACTTTCTTGTTATTTTATTAGGCTTAAAATTTCTTCTAGACGACATTTTAAAATATTTATATGGTACTGATTATCAGCAGCAATGTTACAGATATATAAAAACACTGTAATTTTTAATTTTTAATTTGTAATGGCATTTTTTTACTTTAATTTTTAAGCATGCATGTAAATCAGTACTCATGATTAAGTTCTGAATTCGCAGCCTTGTAATAGGTTTAAATAGAATGTATGTAATTCAGCCTTTATTGCATTTGTTTAATTTCATTAATATCTAAGACTAACTTTGTTTTAATGCAAAGTATTAATTGTAATTGGATATTTATTCATTAATAATGATTATTAATATTATTAATTATTATTAATATTATTGAGTATTAATATTATTCATTATTATTAATATTATTAATTATTATTAATATTATTGAGTATTAATATT
>JAOUZG010012547.1:0-13542 GCA_026289955.1 Argiope argentata | reverse complement strand
GAAAATTCATCAAATTTCGTTTGGCACTTTTCAAAATCTGAAAACCGATCATCAAATGCTTTATGAAAGATTTGAATTGGATCCTAATACTGCATTTTTATGTGTGGAACTTATTCACGTTCGCGAGCTTCTCCTATATGAAAATCGTGCTCGCCGTTAGCCATGAAGGGAACAAACTGAAAAGCTTCGCAATAAAAAGTAAATAAACTTTATGAACAACTGTTAATTATTTATTCTGATGTAGAATCGTTTTATTTTCAGATTTTTATCCTTTTTTCACTTGAAAAAAGTTTCATTTCATTTTAAATTAGTCATATTTTATTAACAACATTCGCGGGCCAACTTCGAAGGCTATGCGAGCCAATTTTGGCCCGCGGTGCATAGGTTGTGCATCCCTGATCTAGATGATAGAATAAACCGAACAGTAGAAAAATATTCTTTTGACAAGGACTTAAAGAGCTGCCTTGTAACTCTTGCTAATATAACAAAATTGTTACAAAATTATTTTAAAGCAATGATTAATAAAATTTTATTTGAAATTTTTTAAAATAATACTAATAATAATTGAATTATAATTCAATAATAATTGAAAAATAATTCAATAATAATTGAAAAATAACTTTTAGTAATAAAATAGAATTGAAAAAACTAAGCAAGTGTAAACTTGAAGAAATAAAATGCTTTTAAGTAATATGAATATTTTTTCATGCATTGGTTACTCTTTCTCACTTTTTTTTGCATATATTAATCTTTCTACTTACCATCAATGGTTAAAATTGTATTTAAGTTGCAGTGTGAAAGAGAATATTTTGTGTATTTTAAAAAATGTTGAATTGAAATAATTTATTTGATTTGTGTTATATATTTGAATAATAGCATTTTCTTAATAAGCTATTTAAATATACTTACAAGTTTTTTTATTGATACATTGAATAACCACTTTACAATGTTGAAGTATTTCAAAGAAATTTTTAAAACGCTCATGTCTACTGTTAAATAATTTTATCTAATTATCTTAAAGATGATGATGAAACTAAAAGCAAACGCATTTCCTTAATACTTATTACTAACACTTATTTGCTATCACATTTGATAAGATATTATGCTTCAAAGATTCTAAATTATTCAGCATGAAATTATAATATTTATTTCCTTGTAAATTATAAATTTAAACAGCAGTTATGCTTTTAAAAAATCCTTCTTAAAATAGTCGAATATTTCAGTTGGGGAAAAGACTCCTTATAAAGAGAACATCAAATAAATTGAATAATTATATAACAATTTATGTTATTTGAATAAAGTTGTCTTCAATGGAAAATGAAACAAAGTTTGTTTTCCCTCATATAAATGTAAGGCAAGCAAAAGTCCAAATTACCATCAATATTTGAAATTTTTAAAAATGAAAATAAAGTAATTATTACATTTTTAGCCTTTCCTTAGAACTACTTAATTTGTTTGAATATTATACTATGCCAAACTATAATTTATACTAAATATGGAAAAATCTGAATATCCACCCTGATTGTGATATAGTAAAAAATAATTAAATAATCTTTTAAAAATTGTCACTAAAAACTATAATATTAAATTTTAGAATAGCAAACCTATAAAATAATTGTTAATTTGTCAAATATTTGCAATATAGCTGGAAAGAAATTGAAATAATATTTGAAAACTGGTCGTTTAAAACTATAGGCGTATAAAATTTTTATTATAATAATTGTAGATATAAAAGAGTGAAATTTTTTAAATCTCCATAGCTTTCATGCCATTTTATGTTTTTAAACTCGCTAGTACTCAAGTTTTATGTCATTTTAGTAGAATTAAAATTACATTATTTATTTAAATCAGATTCATTAAATCAGTTCAATAGTACAAAAGTTCAATAGTGGGTTTTGATTTTCTAGTTCCTATCAACATATAAAATCTAAACTCAAGTTTGATATTTTATTAACTGTAGCATTTCTTTTTTTATTCGTTTATTCCTCAAGATATAAAAGCACACATATTGTTTGGTGTCTTTTTATATTAATTATAATTTTTTTCTTTAGTTTTTTTCCATTCCAATTAATGATAATGATTACAAATGCTTTCTGAGAGTATGGATAGATCTCTTGATCTGAACATCAAATTCAGAAAATAATTGAAATTCTAATTTAAGCCCCTTTGGGGGAGCCTCCTTCCACCCCTCAAAAAAGAATAACCTAACATTATTAATTTCAAGCTGTTTAAATTCTATTTCTGCTTCGCTAAAGCCTATAACATATTTATAATCTTTTCAATAAATCATTTTAAAAAATATACTGGATTTGTATTAATAAAAGGGCATAAAAATTTGTTCCAAATTAACTCCTTCGACACCTATTCAGAATTGCATTATAACACTTATTAATAACGCTTGGGCATATGTGATAGGGTTCATGTGATATAAGGACTGACTTTTTGAATTAATCAGCAAAGATTTATCAAATATCCACTGATAAAGTTAATTCATTTCTTAGTTTAGATATAAGTCTTGGTATTTAAGACCAGGGATAATGATTTCCCACCCTCTTTTGTACACTTGGCTTTCGTAAATTCCGTTGTGTCGTTCTATGTTGTGCACGTCGCCATCGCTTGTAAATAATGCCTGCTCCCGTGATGGAATAAAAAGAACAAAAAATTCAACCTGTATTCTCCATGATTTTGGCCACGACTCTGCTGTTTATTCTCAGCAAATCATTTAAATGTGTTTTTTCATTATATATATATATATATATATATATATATATATATATATATATATATATATTGCTCAATTGCCTACCTTTTTTAATGAAATTTTGTAATTTTTGTAATTGGAAGTATGTCTGGAAGCAGGATTTTAAAAAGAAAAACTTATTCCTAAGTGCAACGATGTAATGCTTTTTAGAAAAAAAAAAGTGACTTCAGAAACCTTTCTGTCATAGCTATGAAATTAGTCTTATCTTACGCCTTAATATTCAAACATTTGTTATTGTAATTTCATTTTCGGTTACAATAAAGGTTCAATTTACATGAATCTATACTTTTGGCAAAAATATCAGAGATGAAAAAAGAAGGATAAAAAAGGAAGGAACAAAATATAGAGTAGCATATTTAATTTCTAGCTTTCTTTCATGCTTAGATCTAGGATAGATTTAAAATTGGTATTAAATCCCTGATGCTACCGCTTTTAAGAAAATTAAACAGAAATTTACTACTTTATTACCTGCAAATAGAACTTTAGCACATGATGCTGTATCTGAGAATCAAGCGCTTTAATGTAGTACGAGTAGATGCTACATTTAGATATCGTTTGTGGTACATTAGATTATGTATAGTTAAATCTGACAGTAAATGAGCTAGGAAATGAAGTAATGTATTTCAGATTTGAAGGAATTTCAGTAATTATCAACACTTTCGATTAGAAAATATGCTTTTCTCCCCTTGAGAATTAACCATCAGCTGTTTTTTTTTTTAAATTTTAAATATGATTCTTATAATTTACTATAGCCGAAGCGCTTATTATTTTGAAAAAAAAAATATAACTTATTTGAACAACTTTAACTTAAAAAAGTACATTAGCTCATTTCAAGTATCCGTTTGTAGAATATATATACATAAAAGCATACATACATGAAAGAACTAAACATTTTTGATATCCATTTAAATTTGAATAAAAAACACTTTTTATGTGTTTTTTTTTCATTTTGTTAAATAAAATTAAACTTTAAGACATAAAAAGATAAAATCCTCCTAAAAATAAAAAAAATATAGTATACTTTGATAGATTAAATTTGTATTACGTGCATCAAAATTATAATTTTTATAAATGTCTTCAGTGTAGGAAAATTATGAACATGTTCCTTTATAGTAAATTTTTAAAGCAAATTTCGCTCACTCTACTTATTACTTTTATCAATCGTTTGAAACGCGGTAACGGTCATTAGCATTTTTCCCACGGCAGCCTTTTAACGTTATCTGTGATATGGAGTGTCATTCTCACCGTGACGATGATTGATTACCATATGGCGCACATTGTAAAATCGCCAAATTTTACATACAAAGATAAAAGTTATAATGTGGTACTCTTTTTTAGGCTTGAGCGCAAATGACACCCTCTAATGAGTTAGCTCTAATGGGATTGAGCGCAAATGACACAGAACCTATTTGGCGGGATCTAATACCAATTCTTCCATTCTCGATGTTTATTAACCCTGTTAGCATACGATATATCTATGCATTTTACGTGTCGGGAAAGTTTTGAAGATATTGGAAAAAACATAGACGAATATTTTATGCTACCAGTGACAAGGGAATGTAGATGTTTTATACGTAATGATGCAAAGCATTAATACGTATTTATGCTTTTTTTTTATTTCTAAAGACGAAGCTGGGAAGAAAAAAAATCTCTATATCTCAGGTGCCATTTTCATCTTGTTAGCCATTAGTAAGATTTTTGGAAGTAATCAGATCATATTGAAATATTAACAGATCGTTTCGTTCTTCGTTTTAATAGATAGTATCATATGATATTCCCGCGATATTGTTCTGAATGCTAGACTATATGGTAAATATATCGTAACATTGTATTGGGACATTTTGGGCTAATATAAGAACAACGTCTTTGCTGTGAAGTCAATATCTGCCTCTCAAAACGTACTTTCTGTCATTAAACCATTACGATTTGTTTGCGAAAAGAGACGTTTCTCGTTAGCTGAAATTAATTATACTTCTGTTAGGTTTTCAGATTTTTTTTAAATACTACATTTTTGATTATTCTACTTAAGCTCAAATATAAGTGGGAAGGGAGATAAGTGAAAGAGAATCAAAAGTTTCATCCATTTCTCCAGAAATACTTGCATATAAAATTTATGTGGAATTATGGAGAATGTCCGAAAGAGAAGCAAATATAAATTTCATGTATTCAATAGAGAAATTTCTGGAATCATTTAATTATGGTTCAATACAGAAAGCTCTGATGATAAAAATGGACCATGAAAAAGTTATATAATGGAAGGATGCTAAATGATAAGTTCAATAATACAGTAGAAAATCATACGACATCACCTTGGAATGCTAAATGATGATGATTTCTGTATGATTTAAATAAAACCCTTTTCAATTAATTTGGATGATAGATAATAAAAAATGATCATCATCTGTTTGACTGGACAAATATTATTTTTAATAAATAGTTTTTTTTAAAAAATTACTATTTTAAAATTTTTTAAAACTATGTTTACTACTTGATAAAAAAAGTTATAGAATCAAATTTTAGTAATTACAATACTTAATCATTGCGTACTATGAATTCGGGAAAGAGAGAATTTGGTGTTTTTCGCATTATATTTTATTCTGTGCAGGTAATATAACTTGTGGTAATGGAATTACTTATTTGACATTTTTTAGGGACGTTGTGTTCTTTGAAGCTATCTACATTTTTTTCTTACATTTGAAATTCTTCATAATTATAAAAACTGCACAAAATACTGTAAGAGTCGTAGAAATTCTGCTATTCTTTCATGAATATTGAAATTTTCAATATATCCGAAACTTTATGTAAAAATTACCTAGAAAGATGCATTAAGTGAAAATTCAGATGGGGGCTCATTTAAGTAAAAAAAGTTATTCTCCGCCTGTATCTTTTATTAAAAAAGGTAAATAAATTAAAAAAAGAACATGTTCGTATAATACCGAAAAAATTATAAATTAAATGATTCAATAACATAACAATATAATCTATAACTCTATACTATTATTATAAATGTGAAAGTTTGGATGGATGGATGGATAGATGATGGGATTCAATCACACCAGAACGGCTGAAGGAGATTGGATGAAATTTAGCACAGAGATAGATTATAGTCTACAGAAGAACATAGGCTAATTTTTATTCCGGTTAATCGAGTGGTTAATTTTTTATTAATTAAAAACTAACTTTTCCGCCAAAAAATAAAAAATAAAATCTGAAAACATCTGTCTGATCGTTTTGAATCGTATGTTTTTATTTTTCTATTCTTTCTTTATTCATAGAAAAATAAAAGAAATAACGTCTTTGCGTTGCTCCAATTGACGTTGAAAATTTGTGCATGCATACGGCTTTGATAACATTTTACATTGTGATTATACTGTCAGTTCTCACATATACACATCCAAAATTTCCACGCGAACGAACTCGCGGGTAAGAGCTAGTATAAATATATTTTCACCAATATTCTTCATAATCTATCTTTTTACTAGTCGCCCCTGGTGACAAACTGGGTCATGAGATAAATGCTAATTAAAATTTTCAATTAATATTTTATGTAAATTTATCTCTTTATAGTTTTTTCAGCAAAATATTTTTAAACTTCTAGCTTTGACTTATTCTATTATAGAAATCTACGCTGTCCTATTCGTTTCACAATGTTTATCTTTAATTTTCTGCCAACTCAAAAAGTCTAACTAAGGCAGGGGTATACGGGGCAGGTGCCCCGGGCCCTCACATAAGTGGGGGCTCCCAAATAGAATAGAAATTTTGTTTTAAGTTCCCTTCTTTAATTAATGTTCGTTATTTCTAAAGTAGTAAAGCAGAAGGGGCCAAAAGGAAGTTTTTGTCCCGGGCCAAAACTAGGTTAAGTTGGACCCTGCCAACTCCCGTAAAATTTGAATTGAAACTTATTGAAATTAATCTGTAAAGAAGAGATCAAAATTCAATTAATAAAAAAATACTTTTTTTGCAGTAACCAGATATTTTGTTAAAATATGATTATAGAAAAGAGAATTGTTTAATAATGGCGTATTATGTCCACTAGAGTATTTTTTAATGCATATATGTAAAAATGTATAAAAAATGCATGTAAAAAAATTTCTTAAAGAAAATATGATTTTAAAAATTTTAGAATTTTGCGAAAATTATTTTTTTGTGCTGTAACATTTTCAGAAATTTACGGTTTAAATTCGATGACATGTCAGCAGACTTGAAAAACTGCCATAAATAACAGCAACAACATGCCTCTGAAAGCATAAACTCCTCGCTGGATTTGTTTAAATTTTGATAGATATCTGCATCTTGGATTTAAATTTTTGCAACGGAATTTATACCTTTAGCTCTCTCCATTTTGTAATCATCGTGTTCACTTATATTCAAACAGATGGTTTAACCTGCTCTGAAAAGAGTTAGCTCAAAGTTTGATATAAATCTGTATATTTGGAGCAAAGAACATAAGAAAATATGATTATAGAAAAGAGAATCGTTTAACATTGGCGTATTATGACTACTACAGAATATTTTATAATTTATTTATGTAAAAATATATACAAAATATATGTAAAAAATATTTATTAAAAAAAGATAATTTTAAAAATTTTAAATTTACGTAAAAATTATTTTTTTTTTGTCCTGTAACATTTTCTGAAATTTTAACGGAGAAACTTGAAATTTGGCTCAACTTTAAATTAGTTATAAACACAAAATTTAAATTTTTAAAAATATCTCCGAGCTACACAGTGTTATCTTCCTAAATATATATGTGCGTGTGCTTGTCAAGTTAGAATTATTCATTCATCATTAATGATTAAGGAATATGCAATATAAATTTTGCGTATTACTCCATGAATCATCTTTAGAAAATGTATTTGTACTCCAATCATTAAACCAAAAATGCTTCCCTCTTTTTCCATCAAATCTGGCCGACTTAAGATGAATATCATTGTTTTAAGAAAATCGACAGTTTCACCAAATGAGGTCACTCATTCTGATTAAACACCGGAAGCGCATTTTTTAAAATAGTCATTAGAGTGATCTAAACTCGCACATTTTATAAAATAGTGATATCCAAATTTTCGTAACTCACTCAGTTTTCTCTGATATTAGGGAATGACAGTCTTTGCAGCAAAAAAATTTCAATTTATTCATTTCAATAAAATTAATTTATCTATTTCAATCCCTAGTAGCACACAAACATTTTAAAATATTGAACAATATTCGCAATATTGTTTAATATTGCACAATATTGTTTAATATCATATAATATCGCACAATATTGTACAATACTATGCTACAGGATAGTATGTGAATAATAATAACTCGGTTTTAATCTCAAAATAGTAGAATTTTTTAAATTTAAAATGTTAGTGTCTCAAAAATATTTTATTCTCTAAAACATTAAACAGAAATTTTTAGTGTTTTAGTAAATTAAATAAAGTTTTTGAAAAGAAAGGGATTTTACTTACCAGCATGCTTAGACATTTGAAATGTAATCAGCTGGCTCTACTAGGAAGGAGAAAGATGTGATTATAAATTAATGCAGTTAACGTTCGGATCATGACTCTTTGGAGTGATTCTGTGAAACAGATTTGCGACTCTCACGACAACACACTTGACATTCATATCTTCATTGACACAACTGTTCAAATAATTATTTTCTCTTTTTCCTCTGACACAATGTATTAAATTAAAGCACTTAACAACACATTGAAAGAGGATTTAGCAAGATGAAGCCATAATAATTCAGAAATCTTAATCTGAAATGATCGCTTTATAAGGTTAATTTTGGTACCAGTTTTGCATGAATCAAATTGATTCATTTAACTCATTACAAGAAGATATTTCAGAGCTAACGAAATACATTCAAGAACAATCAATGAAATTAGTTTTGGAACCAATATTTCTTTATATGATAAATCAGATCACATCAAACAATATATATTTTTAATTTTCAGAAAATACGGTATGATCAGATATTTAACAGTTGTGAAAACAGTTCTTTTTCCCCGTTATATTTATCAAATATATCACGTATATTATCATGTCAGAATATGATGTTATTTTGGAAATGAGGTTTGTGGCGTCAACAAAAATCAGTAGGCGAAAAATGAAAAAAAAAACGTAGACGAAAAATAAAAATTTTACTATCTGCACGGGCATCTCAGCTTTTAATAATGCGTTGCCATCACATTTACAAAAGCTCTGATTAAAAAAAATAAGTTAACGACTGCAGCAAATAAAACCCAGAAAAATGTCATGTTGAGTACGTGATTATATGAAGTGAAATAAATGGGAAACGGGATATTTTTTAAAGCAATAAATGCGAGACAAAAGTTTCTTTGGATCGTTTGCAATGCTAAAGTGACTCATTCAATGAAACAATTAAAATGAACGAAAATATAATTTAACTTGCACGAGCCCGTGGTGCTTGACCGTTCAAGAAAGATGTTCTGACATGATATATTGATATATGCAAAGCAGATTCTATTTTAATCTTTTTTTTTTAATTTTACATTCCAACTTACAGTTCAGAGAATTAAAAAAAAGGCATGAGAAAAATTCAACGATATAAAATCATTATTATGTAAGTCAATTTATGTAATCCCGAGCAATTATTGTAGATATAAAGCTCCATTTATGAGGGGGGTTTTCTTGGGAGGGGCGATATTTAGACACGATTCACATACTGGTTATATAAGATTATTTCTTTAATTCTATCTATCTACGAACTGAACATTTAAATTAATTTAACTTGTTATTCGAAACAAACTACTGTATTATAATATTAATTTTATAATTTATCTATCATTATTATATTTTTGCACCTGCACTCAGTTTTACTAGGGTGAAGTCGGGGCCGAGAAGGTGTTATGTGACATTGTCAGCATGAGAGTAGAAAGTAAAAGGACTCTAAGAGTTAGTTATAAAAAAATATTTTTTTAAAATGTGAAATCGCTTTTAGGAAAGGCATCTATACATATAAACTTAAAAAGCAATCAAATAAAAAAAACAAAAAGCGGGAATCGAACTGAAAACCCTTACTACTTGTCATTCTATTCTGTACCATCCACACTTCGAAGTGGAAGTTGAATATACTTATACTAATATTTAGTTATTAAATTTTTTTGTATAAAATCGTACTTTTTCATGAAAGACACCTATATAGATAAACTTAAAAAGATAAATTTTTATTGAAATATAAATTTGATCAAAATCGTCATAGAGGATAAACTGTTTAGTTAAATTTCGTTTGTTTTGGAGTAGCATTATAACTACATCCGTTTGATTTCGAGATTTCGTAAAATGTCAAAGTAGGCATCTGTTTCAACACTCTTCTTTCCTAATATTCATATTCATCTTTACTAATAATAAATTTTTGATTGTGTGTTTGTATATACATGTACATATACACTGAAGTGACAAAAGTCATGGGATAGCAATATGCAAATATACAGATGGCAGTAGTATCGCAGCGAAAAAGTATAAATGCGCAGTTCGTTTTCCAGAGCTTTCATTTTCGTTCAAGTTATTCATGTGAACAGGTTTTTCATGATTTATGGCGGCACGACGAGAATTAACAAACTTTGAACGTGGAATGTTAGTTGGAGCCAGACGCATGGGTCATTCCATTGCGGATATCGTTAGTGAATTCAACATTCCGAGATCCATAGTATCAAGAGTGTGGACTCGGTCCTCTGGTGCAACTGAACCGATCATTGACTAGAAATAGTTATGTTCAACTGCTTGCAGATCACTTGCAGCCACTCATGGACTTCACGTACCCACACAACGATGGGATTTTTATGGGTGACAATGCGCCATGTCACCGGGCCAGAACTGTTCGCGATTGGTTTGAAGAACATTCCGGACGATTCCAGCGCATGATCTGGCCACCTAGATCGCCCGATATGAATGCCATCGATCATTTATGAGACATCATCGAAAGGTCCGTTCGTGCCCAAACTCCTGCACCATCCACACTTTCACAATTATGGACGTCTAGACAGACAGCATGGCTCAATATTCCTGCAGAGGACTTCCAACGACTTGTGGACTCCATGACACGTCGAGTTGTTGCACTTCGCCGGGCAAAAGGAGGACCGACACGATATTAACAGTCATCCCATGACTTTTGTCACTTTAGTGTATATTTGAATGTTGGAGCTCTGCTTTCTAGACTGGTGCACCTCTTATAAGTCTGCTGGTATATATATATATATATATATATATTGCTGGCTTTCAAATATTTTTGGAGCTCGACCGATTTTGCGATGAAATAAAAGCAATGATGTCATAGTTCTTCGTCATATTTTTTTTAAAAAAGCATCTGCTTTCAAAGACGCGTGCATAATAATAATGCAATACTGGTAAAAGGATGTAAAATTATTTTTTCCCGTAAATTTCGGAGACATCAAAATTTTCTAACCCAAACAACATTTTATGCTAAAATATCTACTAAATTCTCAATTACGAGATAATTTATAAATACTGAATTGATTTGGCAAATTACTAACTTTTTTGAATATCAATATATAACTATGTACATTTAAAAATTAATTTTAAAATAATTAATTTATTAAAAACATTTAAAATTGTGATGATATTTTCACTATTTAATATCTCTTAGAGAACAAATGAAATGCAAATCGTTGTAATGTTGACATCATTCTAAACCTTAGTAGTATTCGGAAAGTACTTTTAAATAAATTTTGTTTTAAATTATGAAAGAAATAATTTGCTATGTTTGGCACACGCAAAATTAAAACTTTTCTCGAAAAAATTAATGTTTCTTATTCAATTTAAATTATAATATAATGATAATGCATATTCAGATTTTCAATTAGTTTTTTTTTATTTGGTTGCAAATTTTGAATGTTAGAAAAATTTGTAGAAGATATTTGTGACTTTTAAAAAAATGCTCTCATACCTTACCATATATATGCGATATTTTCATGAAAATGCTTGTAAGTGTTGCATTAGTTAAAATTATGGTTGAAAGTTGTGAATCTTTATCGGCTTTGAGTGAAATAAATAAGCCCAGAAATTAACTTTTTATAATTTTCTGATCCGTCCCCTAAGTGTCTGCTTAACTCAGTTCTACACAACAAAATATAAATTCCAGTGTTTTCTTTATGCGTTCGAAGTTATAAAGTAGTTTGTTCAGCCGTTATAAAGATATTCTAAAAACACTACAAATCCGAAAGTACCTCGATAGTTTTGATTTTATAGTATGTATGTTAGATATCATTGGGGAAGATTTTAGTGTGACCTTGGACTTCTATATCAAAGAATATTTTTTGGAAATTTTATAGTTTTTCTGCTCTTTCTTTGAAGCTAAAGATTAGTATACTTACTTGGAAAGATGCATTTTATTGTGTAGAACCAATTAAGGACGCTGCATTTTTAATGAATAAATTTTTGTTTGCAGACTTTATCTTTACAGAATGATTATAAGCCTGAAATTCGTGATTAATTCCTCGTTTTATGAAATTGGGTGTAATATTCAACATGATTCGCTAACCATATTAATGACTACTGCGCCGGCGTCCAGGAACAGGGGTAGCGCGTCTTCTCTGAGAACTGAGAATCTCGGGTTCGAGTCCCGGCTGGGGCATGGTTATTCTTCTGTGTTCTATCTGTAAGGTGTATGAATGTGCCCAACCCCCTGTAAAAAGGGATTGTAAAAACGAGAGTGACGAATGAGTAGCTAAGTCGTACTCTGGGACCTAGTTGCCGCTACAACAAAACAAGAGACGCTCCTTTCGGCTTAATACACGTTGATGCCTCGGCGAAGCTTGTCCATGGCAAGTGCCACTATTAACATCCATAGCAACAACAAAATGGCCACTGCTTTGAGAATTTCTACATGTGGAGGTTGTTATATTGATATTTACAGTTACATCTTATAACTGAAAGAATTTAAATGAACTGCATCAATGACATCTTGCGTATAGAACGCCCCTGATACACCCCTATTAATTTACACTATAAGGAATTACAGTTTTGATATTTCTTTATTTTCATAAAAAAAAGGACAACAAAATTTTTTCTGACCCATTTCCTATCTTTTGTTACTTATTACTAATTTATATTATTTTCACATTCTTGAATGCTAAATGTTGAAAAAGTCATTAAAATCATCAATAAGAAGAAAAAAAACACACACACACAGAGCGAAAATCCTCATTTTCGCTCTGTATCATTCTGCGCTGATGTGCTCATCGCTTCTGCTTGTATTTAAATCATGCCTCCCAGGACGGAATGAAACAAAGTTAATGATTCAAAGTGTCTTCTCTATCTTCTGTCTTGATCCTACTTCAAAAAATTATGCTTACACACACACATTCACTCTCTCTCTCTCCCACACATACACACATTATTCTCTCCAATAAAAATTACAAAATTTTATTTCCTGAAGTAAAAAAAAAAGAAGACAAAAAAGGCCCATAATGTCTCGTTTTATAACTAAATTAAATATAAAAATCAACAAAAGAAAAACGCGTGCATCTTCTAGAAACTTCCGATAAGTCTTAATACGATGTTATTGATTCAATATTTTTATTTGTTCAACTAGCCTTTTAGCTTTCCAGTCATTAAATTTCAGTCCACGTGTGTTTAATCATTTATGACATAAGAAGTTATATCATTCATTTCGCAACAGTTTCATCATTACTTATTTCTTTCAATGTTGTCAATACACACACACACACACACACACACACACACACACACACACACACACACACACACACACACACACACACACACACACACACACACACACACACACA
>JAOUZG010012538.1:1838-12594 GCA_026289955.1 Argiope argentata | reverse complement strand
TCAGAAATATTGCATACTCAGGTTATTGTGCTTCGCTTGTATTAGTTTTAATAAGGTTCTACTATCGGATTAATAAAGTTCTACTATCGGATTATAAGAGAAAACAAACGATTTAATCTTCGAGCAACATTCCTTGTCGGTGTCGGATACTTTTTTATATATATTCTTGAACAAACTCCACCATCCGAAAGAAAACAAAAATAGGAACCTGATGTTGATAAATGGCGTTTCTCACAAGTCAACATCCACAACAAAATCTTTCCAACTGATAAAGAAGAACTCTCCCTCTGTTTCCTTTGATAAGTGGTTTGTGTCCTGAGGATAAAAACTAACACGACCACCCCAAACTCTTTATCATTCCCGTATCAACCACACTTCCACACTTCCTACCAGTCCCATCTGCAACCAAGGAGATCCAGATGGATGGCTAAACCCATTCCTCTCTGCCAGCAAAGAATGATAGAAAAAAACAACCGGATTAATTCTCATGAAAAAAACAACACCGGCGACCCTGGGAATTAAAGTATTTCTGCGGTGTCAGAGTTCAACGCCGTGGATGTTGTAGCACTAATGACCGATGAGCGTGTTTGCTCGGAAGATAACATCCTTAACACAGCGAACAATGCTTCGGCGACTTTTTACTTGTTTCTTCTCAAAGCAATCTAATTGAAGAAGAAATCTTTGATTTGGGTTCGTTAGGATCTTTCCTCTGAAATTAGTTTAACAGAGTATACGGACGAATACCTTTGTGCCAGATACAAACAGCAGATACCTAGAGGTTTTGTGATATGTAGTTAGTTTTATCCAAATAGTTATACTGAGATGCAGAATATATAAGCTGTCTAATACTATAATCCCTTTATAAAATAATGAGAGAATATTTATTTCAAATGCATTAAATTAGTAAAGTTAATTTGAAATTTTAAAAATATCTTTTAATTTTTTACGAAAAAATTACATGACGATTCTGTTTTAAAGATTATTTTATTTGTTTATTTAAACCTCATCGGTTTCATCTGCCCTACCGAAATTACCTAATCTTCTCTCAAAGCATTGAAAGTAGAAAAAAAATCAACATAATGAATCTGAATGTATGAGGCATGTATAGAAATATTCAAAGAAATTTTGAACAAAAAAATAATATTATAAGATTAGCAACTAAAACTAAAAGAAAAATAATAACAGAGAAGAAAGAAAATAATAACGTGCAAAAGTTTAAGAAAGTATATGTAAAGTGAATATCTCTTAACCAAATGTACTCATCTTTTGAATATTAGCGTAAACCCAGAGTTATTTTGATCCGATAACGCCCAATACATATAATGTTTCTTACAGACCATTTGTAAAAAAATTATGGTCAAAATGGTCTGATTTTTCATATAAGCCATTAATGGGACTTTTAATAATAAAAACCAAAAAAGTACCTTTATTTGTATATATTTCTATATTATTATTATTTCTGTAATAAAATATTCTTTTTCTATTCCATTTTTATTCCATTTCAAGAAACGTGCATCACAATAGCAGAAGGTTCACAAGGCAAAAAAAAGTACAAAGCATTTATCTCTGGTCTTATATATTATTATATTCCCTTATATCTATTGGCATTATGTTGACCTTTAGACAAGAGAAACGCAGGAATCAATGCTTTAGTATCCATACACTCTGCACATGGAGTATTCAATGCCACATTATCTTTATAATATCTTATTATTTATTGTTATCCTTTTTTATTATTTTCATTATCTAATAATGTAGTTGATTTATTAAATCGAAAAAGGGAAATGTATAAGGAAATAATGAAGCATTTTAGAATGAATTTACTATGAACTAAATTAAGAAAAAACTTGAGGAATTAAATACAATTGAAATAAAAACTTTCAAATATCATTACACACACACTCACCTCTTTCAAAATAAAATATTTTTAACATAAGAGTGAAGATTTTTTTATTCGTAATGCAGGAAAATGTATTTTGTATAACGAATTTCTATCTTTCTCATAGGAAAGAAAAGAATTTCGATCAGATTTTCTACAGTATCCAGAATCTATCTATCTATCTATCTATCTATCTATCTATCTATCTATCTATATCTATCTATCTATCTATATATATATATATTTGTATTTGTTACGACTACATTACTACTTTTTTTATACAACAGATGGCGTTAGCTTATTAACATCAAAATATATTTCCCATGATTCTTCTTGAGGGTCATTATTATATTATATTCCAAGTTAATGTCGTGCATTCTCTAATCGTGTTTGTTTTGAATTGTGATATGAGAGGTTTAAAAATTAACTAAATAACTGTTTTTGAAATTTGTTTGTTATTTCCGTCTACCTTATAAGTTTAAATGAGTCTCGGGTATTTATATCAACTTAATTTGAGAAAGCTTTATTTTATTAGCTACATATTTTTCTGCACATTTATTTGCTACACATTACCTAAATAGTTAGTAGTTTTAAAGTTTATATTTACATCAGAGAGAAAATAATCGTTCAATATTTATTTTTAATTCATTTCGAAAATATCATAAACCTCAAAAAATATTTTGCAGTGATCTTAGAAAAACTTCAAGTGTTAAATTTTTCAATTTTTAAAAAAATATAAAATGTACTTAATCAGAAACAAGATACCACGCTCACATTATTTAAAAATCACACATTAAATATCACATTATTATTTAAAAATATACTTAGTTTCAAACTCTGACGTTATTTAACGTATTTATATTGTAATAATATTATTTATTTCATCATTTGCATACTAATTATTCATGTCGCAAAAGAAATGTTTATGTACATAAATATTCAGGAATATTTATTTGCATTATTTACAAGTTAAATTTTTAGGATTATGTTTATAATGGTATTAGACTTCACAATACTTAAAATTTGCTATTATGTTTATATAAATAGCAATAGTTTATATAATGGTATAGTTTGCACTTCTAAATATTATATTTCATCATCTCTGTGATATACAGAAGTGGTGAATGTAGGGGATAAAATTGAATGATATACGAGATTAAAAAATTATTATGTAAAAATAAAGTAGTAATTTAGAAATAATAGAAGAAGGCTGTAGAAAAGAAATAAGGTATTACAAAGGACATGTTTCCCAAATTGATAAGTTTTCTAATCCTCTTATATTTGCTGTCAAATTTTGACAAAAACAAAATCCTTCTTGGATCTTTTAATCAGCTAATGCGTTGTATCGAAAATTGATTATATATTATTTTCATTAGTGCCGTCAGAACGAGAATTAGAAGCAATTTCTTAAAGACCTTATTTGGATCAACGAAAAAAAAAAGATGCAAAGAATGAATAAAGGAATTTTGACAATGATTGATAATTTACTTACATTCTTTTTTTCTTCTAAAGAATGGCTGTTCAATCATCATGCATTGTCAATTGACACCCTTCCATGAAACGTGACAATGTTCAGTAGCAAGAAATCGACAACCATCACATTCAGTTAAATCTCATTTCACCAAATTTGGAACAAAGGGAAAACGACGCAGAAACCTTTTTATTTAATCTCCTGTCACTCACAAGCAAATAACGCGTTAATAATTGAACAAAGTTAAAGAAAAAATAATAAAGGACACAAAAAATAATAATTTTGTTTCTTTCGATGAAAATATTACTTGATAATATAAAATATTTTCAAACTTTGTATTTTTGAAGGGGTAAGAAAAAATATATATCGCATTTAATAATTTTTGATTTAAAATGCATAAAATTGCGCTTCATGTTTATTTTTTAAATATTTTTCTTGACTGTTTTGAAATGATATAATCTTATCTATTGCTTGGTACCGTATAGTAAAGACCATGCCTCTTACGTCAGAAAACCCACAAACAAATCTAATCTGATCTAATCTAAACGTGTTTTAAATTGCGTTTTGATTTTTATAAATATGCGTCAAATTTATTTAAGAATTATGTCAGAGTAAAGATAATAAATAGTCCTAAAAATATTTAGAAGCGCTGGCTTTCTGGCATGGCTATCGCGTTTCTTCCTCATATTCTATGAGTCCCGGGTTCGAGTCCCAGTTTGAGGATGGTTATTCTTCATATGCTATCTGTGAGATGTGTGAATGTGCCCCCCTGTAAAAAGGGGTTATGCAAGCGATGGTGGTGAGTGTGTAGCAAAGTCGTACTCTTGGCCCTAGTTAGTGCTACTTCAAAAACAAGAGATGCTCCTTTCGACTTCAATCTACTGATGTATTAGCGAGGGGATTGTCCATGCCAAGTGCCATTAGTAAAAACAACAAAACATGAAAGATAATAATAATATATATATATGATTATAATCTATCATTTTTTTGATTTTGTATTTAGATAGATAGATAGATAGATAAAATTGGAAAATGAGTATTTAGTTAATTGTATTTTATAAGCAAAAAAATAATATGATGCCTTTAATAATTTGGAATTTAGAATGTAGCAAATACATTAAATTTAAAATCCTTAAAACATAATTATTTTATGTTTTAAGGATTTTATAACATGTTAACTTTAACTTATCGGTTAAAGTTAACTTGTTAGAAAATCCTTAAAACATAAAAAAATATATATTTGATTATAAAAAAAGGATGTTCGGAATTGTAAAAGTAATGCTTAATTAACTAAATAGTCATGTGATTATCCATAATTAGACCGGCTTGTGACAGAGATATAAATTTCGGAATTCGATTTATCAATCGGCTGGTCGGTATGCTCATTAACAAGACAATAAAACTAAATCGATTAGATGAATTATATTTAGCTACGACTATGAACATTTTCACTTAACAGGAAAATTTTTGATATGTATCACATTTTGAATTCAATTAATTTAACAGGTGGGATGTGAAAACCCCCTTACCATTAACTCTTCATCCCCCCTTCCTATCTAATATATAAGGTCATTTTTCGGAAGTCTATGACGAAGCGGAATAGAAAATCCACTAGAATTTGAAAATACAATTCAAATACATAAAAGAAAATTTTCTTTACTTTGTTTTTCAAAACAAGTGTAGTTGTGAGTATCTAATTATATTTCTTCTTTCAGAAATAGCAATAAAAATAAAGCAAAAACAAATATTTAAAACTTTGTTACTTTCCCACTCCATATTTTTTTTAAAAAAAAGTGCAAAGAATGGATAATGATTAGAATAAAAAGATAAATTTTAAAACAAAATCCTTCATATACATATACAAGTATTCTTTTTATTTTTAAAATGTTTGGCGTCTCGATAAAAGAAACGTACATTATCCTTTAAAAGATGCTTTAAAACTGCTTTGAAAATATTATAATATCCTTTGCCGGCAATTTTACTTCAGAAAGATTTGTTTTATTCTTCACGACTTCACGAAATTACTATCGTCTTGAAACATGAAAAGTATTGGCGCAGAAAAAGAAAGGACACATAGAATTGTAAAAATAGTGTTCCACTAATTCACTAATCGTGTGATTGTACAGTCATAAACTGAATTTCAATGGAAAAAATATGAATTTTATCTTATCATTAATTTTGTTACAACTTCAAAATCATAAAAAAGAATTGTAAATATTATATTTTCTTTAAAATAACGTTTGACAGAATGGAAAATACTATCATTGAGATATTACTAGAATAATAGAGGTCATATAAGTTAATAATAGTTCTTAATATTTGAAAATCTTTCTTTTTCTTAAGCTGAATGTATCCATAAGTCCTTCCACAAAAAATAGGCAACATAGTTTTATTTTAAGTATAGAATAAAATAGGCAATAATAGCTATATAAATACACAGAGAAAGATAAAATATCAAGAAAAAATATGCATATGTTTGTGTCTGCATGCAGTGGATTACTATTTCAGTTTCAAACAAGAAACAGCAAGTAGCTACCTGGATATCGTTTTTGAAAGCGAAACTGACATTTGTAATTGATGTAAAATGTTATTTGATTCTGAATTATAATAACTGTGCTTATATATCAGAGTTAGTATCAAATATTAGCAAAAATACTTTTACAAACCATCTTAAAACTTTATTATTTTTTTAAAAAACAATGAAGTTGAATGTTTATTTTAGAGATCTTCAACTATGGCAACGAAAAGGATCGAAGCAACCTGCTTAGCATATTTTGTCTATATAACATATTGTAAAAATATGCCGATTCTAGTAAGCTGTTTCAGATGCAATAAAATTTTAAATTAACTATAACAAAAAAATAGCTATAAGTCTAGTAAGTCCATATACTTATGTATAATTAATTTTGTTTAAAACTCATTTCAAAGATATATAAGCGTATAAATGATGACATAAACGCGTCAACCTTTACGATACTAATAATTATAGTATCCGCAAACAGAAAATAAAACTAATAAAATAATTAAATGAATTGCGCTATCATTCATACGACTTTACTTTTCTTATGGCTGTAATTTGTACTATCGTTCAAATGTGCAACAAAAAAATGAATTTTGAAATATCATTAGATGTGATTAAATATGACAACTACAACGTTTGAAAACATTTATTATTTGCCAAATTTTCTTTTCTAATTAAATTCATATGATTGTTATTATTTGAAATAAAAAAATCTTCATATTAAAAAAAGGTAATATTTTTGTTGATTATCTATGATTTTAATTATCAATATTTGTTTTATTTTTAAGTTTCATATTATTAAAATTGTATATTTCGTAAATTAATTTTCATTGATATATTTGATAATTTAAATACAATAATAAGAATATAAATTTAGATACAAAAAACTTAGATTTAATTAAAATAGGGAAATCCTCTGTAAAACCGAAGCCTTTTTTAATAATAAATATAGATTCTGTCTTATACTGTCAAGGGTTTGATTATAGGACAGTTCCTATACATATAAATTAAAGGACATTTACATTAAGCAAACGGGAAATATCTACTGATAAAACAATTAAGGAATTGTACTATCATTCTAATGAGCAGAATAAATTGATTCTTGAAGGACTATTTGATATACATTAAATATAACAAATATAATGTTATTTTACATTATTTATTTTTTAATTGTTACTGCAAAATTAGTTTGGTATAACTGCTGTTAGCTGAAGTAAAAATCTATATCTTAATAAAATTGTTAATTATATTTGTAAATTAAAATTTATTAACATATTTGATTATTTAGACGCAATAAAAATAATACAATCAAAGATTTAAACAAAATTCATTAACTCCTTTGTAAAACTGACGTTCCTTTTAATGATAAGCATAAGTTTAGTCCTATACTGTCAAGGGCTGGTCGTAAAGTCATACGAAATTCCTTATTTACATGAAATAATAATTATTTTCTGATAAAAATGAAAATAAGAATAAAATGTTGCTTATCATTTTCAGTAATTGATAAAAAATATATAGATTTATTATTTGATATTTTTTACTGAAAAATTAGTTTCGTATAATTGCAGTTAGTTGAAGTTAAAATATATATCTTAATAAATTTGTTATCTTTTTTAAAGTAAAATATACTAACACATTTGATAATTAAGCTACAATAATAACAATGCAAAAAAAGATTTAATCAAAAATTAACTTTTCTGCAAAACTTTTTTTTCAAACGATAAGCATAAATTTAGTCCTATGCAGTCAAGGACTGATCGTAAAGTCCTACAAATTTTTTTATTTACATGAAAGAATAATTATTTTCTGATATAAACAAACCTAAGAATAAAACGCTACTTATCAATTTCTGCGATTCCTAAAAAAATATGAAACAAACAAAAACACCGAAATTTTTCCATTTAACTCTTTGAATACAGAGTAATTTGAAAAAAAAAAATATTGTTACCATTCTGAGGTTGGACAATGCATTTATTTTTAAGAGAATTTTAGACTAATTATAATAAATTGAAACTATATATTTAACTATATAAATTTGGCTAAACTATATATAATAAATACGAATATATATCATTTATGAATTTTTTTGAATGGTTTAAATAATTAGTAAAGTTAATTACAGTTCGTAAACCTCGTGCTATAATTGTTTGCAGAATTTTTTATACTTTCGATATTTTTCAAATATTGATGTTAATTAATGATCCGGATCCAATTCGATCTATGAGTTAAACAAACAAATACAGAATTTTAAATAATTCGGAATAGGTTTAAAATCCAGAAAAAAGGAATTTTAAACTTTTACACGATTCAATGAATACTTTAAATTGCTGAGATAAATAAACGATACTTTTTCAGTTCATTGCAGATATAGCCATTTATTTAACTGTTTTTGTACATCTAATAAAAAAAAGGTGAGAATCTTTTTATTTCATCCGTAAAACAAAGAATGTTTAAACAAATAAATTAAACTTACTGAGCCGTATAAGTTTATTCTTTTAGAGTAAGTGCATTCTTCCGAATAGTTCTGAATTAGGAAAAGATAAAAAGGATGTATGTAATTTTTGTTCAAAATAGATTTTAAAAAAGTATGAAAAAAATATTATAGAAGTTAAACACAATAATGTGTAAAATATTCCAAGAATATCTTAGTACTAAGAAGAAGAATACCCAGTTCCTGATTTAAGAAATATGATGGATTTTTACACAGTCTTTGCATCCCAAGATTCGATTAACAAACACCATTTTCAGTTTTTTTTATTAAAAATTAAATTTTTCAAATATTTTTAATTAATTTTTTTAATTAATGATTTTTTTAAAAAATCAGCAGAGGTTTTAAACTTAGTTAAGAAAAATGTACATAATGCACTTTAAGAAATAATAATATTAAAAAAAAGAGAATTGAATACTATTAACACGTTAGGAAAATATGAACCAAAATTGTATAAAAATATTAACATTGTATTTCCATTAATGAAGTTTTTTTATACGAGGAATTTATCAATATTCAGAAATTAAACCATTATCATTTTCAGATGTGAAATCTATTAAGAAATAACGTATTCGATTATAAAAATTAATCCAATTTCTCTAATAAAAAAGTAGGAACAAATTTCATACTATTTTATATAGGATCAGAGGCCTCAATAATTTAGAGGCTAATATTATTGAATATTTTTTGTGAAAAAGTAATCAGACGTAAGTCTACTTTTCTAAAATGTTGAAAATAAAATTGATAATATATATATGTTACCGTTAAAGTATAAAATCCGTTATTTTATAGAATACCTAGTTATTCCATGAAATAACTAATCGTGTCCGTAAAAGTGTAAAATTCTCTTGTATTTCATGGTTTATATAGTTATTTTATAGAATAACGATCTGAATTCCGTTAAAGTGTAAAATAATCTACATCAAATACCTCGCACGACAAATACATTTACATTCCACTCCTACTGCATTTATGAACTATTCCAGGCCATAGGAAGATTAAATTAATACCATTAAATTAATGTCGGATAAATCTCATTCTGAAGTCTCTGTGGGGTTTACCGTCCGTATCCCACTGCCTGAAGTTGACAGAGGAAAAGGCGATGCCAAATATATTTTAGCTATCATCATAAAAATAGTCGAAGAAGGATTTTTCCAATTAGGCACAAGAAACGGCCGCATAAAACAATTATATTCCCGATCCCAGTTCAGTGTCTGTGAACAAAAATTAATTAAAATCGAAGAAGAACCGGATGTAGAAATATCGCTCCGATCGGTTTCTACAGCTCAAAGTTTAGGTACTGGTCAGGGATTTAGAAAAATGTTCGTGTAAAACCCAGTATCTCAACAAAAAGGTTTTTGTTTTAGAAATAATATTCTTTGTAATTCCAAGTGTCATTTTAGTAATCGTTGTTGTAACAAATGATTTTATGGTACGTTTCCATAAATACCATTTATACGCTGCATAAACTATATAAATTCCTTATTTTTCATTTTAACTGTCCATCATTAGTTTATTTATAAAATACCTAGTTATTTCATTTTAGATAAATTGTTCATTTTACACCTTAACTGTCTCTTATTAGTTAATTTATAGAATACCTAGTAATTTCAAAGAATAACTAGTTAAAATGTCAAATTAATAACATATTACACATTTTAACGGACACGATCAGTTATTTCATGGAATAAGTAGGTATTCTATAAAATAACTGCATTATATACTTTAACGGTAACATTATATATAAAATATGATTGGAAATAACGTATCTTTATTCTTAAAGCAAAAATCTCAGTTAAATATACGAATGTTTTAAGTGTTTGATATAAAATAAAATTGTTGCCAAAAATGGCAAACATTCGATTCTCATATTTGAAGCAGCATGCTCGGTCATACATTTCTTCAGATGATTTTTTAAAACTTTTTTTATCAGAATTTTTTGACAGCTGGAAAATGTGAACGCGAATAAATTTTAAAAAGTTGACGCTTTTCATGGCTGCCATAAAAGACACCTCAAGCGAAAAAATCCAACCCTCCTATAAAACATTCGAAGGAAAGAAAAAAATTGCAAAAGAAAGAAAGAAAAAAAAATGAATATAAGAAATAAAAGAGAAATATAATGTTTTCCAAAGTTGAACCTAACATAAAATATTAATACGCGTCTCAAAGATGGGACTGAAACAAAAACTGACATTGCGAAAATGTATACGTATATAGACATAAGAAGTATTGGCTAGTGATTTTTTTTCTTTCATTGTCAACCGAGATGCACCAGGGGGAAACTAAACAGATAAAAAGAGAAAATGAAATCATTTCCCCTATCTTAATTTCTATTTTTCTAAAATTCAATTTTATTTGCCAAGTGATTAAATAGAAATTGCATACATTGATTTAAAT
>JAOUZG010012533.1:0-12885 GCA_026289955.1 Argiope argentata | reverse complement strand
TTTCCGTGCCTTCAAACTAGCTTGATTTAATTGCCATGAGAAAAGTTTTGCAGAAACATGTGTACCGGTAGCGGTTGTAAAGTTTGTAACAGCCTATCCAGGAGTCAAATTTCTCCTGTCCTTTTTGCTACAGGGCAACATAGCGATCCTTTAAAGATGTGATATTCCTATCACGACCCCCAACATGCTATTGAAAAGCCTTTTTACTTTCAACGGCCTTCTTTAAGCGTAAGATGACACTCATTGATGCACCCATTGCAGTAACTACAGTGGTGACGCTTTGACCTGCTTCCAGTCATCCAACTGTTCGTCCATGATCGTAGGCACTCAAATATCTTGCTGACATTTTACTCTTTGTTACTGCAAGAACAAAATATAATTTCCTGGGAAAATTGTTTTAATATCCTGTACTACATTGGGTCAAACGTCAAACAGCACGAATTTTCTTATAAATCATGGACCTTGTATGGAATGTCTTTTACACAGATAACGAGTCCTAGTCTACCATACCCTCGCAACTTGAAATTACTTTTATTAGGCAGCTGTCTGAGATTCAATTTTGCATAAATTACTTGTTCCTTGACAATTGTCAAGCAGTGTATATGAAGGGTATCCCTATTAATAAAATTACACAATATCATGAATTCAAAATAATGCAGAAACTATATAGCAGAATGCAATATAATATTCTGTGTTTTAATTATATTTATATATAAGTTCATATATAATTATAACTTATATATTTATATATTCTACTATTATTTCATGTTCTTACTCTTGGTTTTTTAGGAAATTTTATTAATTTTCAAATTTAAAAACGTTTTCCGGTTGTTATTTATCCTTGTTTTTTTATTTTTCTAGGTTACAAAGATTTTTCTCGAGAGCACCTCACATAGGGGAATTAGAAGTTTCTGATACGGTGATTGGATCTCCCCTCCCTGGTGGTTATATACTAAATGGTGTGAAGTCAGCTATCCTCTACAGATACGAGGAAAAGACCCTACAGAGCCTAACAGCTATAGACCCATCTCACCATTGCCGTCAGTCAGCAAGATTGCCAAACGCGTCATTTTAAAAAGACTCCACCTAGAAAAAAATATTCTAACACCCGAGCAATTTGGTTACCATAAGAATTTATCTACAACCCATTAATTAGTTAGAGCTGTTGAATTTATCGAAGAAAACAAACAAAAAAACTGAAGCCATTTTTCTAGATATACAGAAATCTTTTGACAACGTTTGGGAAGAAGGCATTATTTACAAACTCATTACCCACAATATCCCTACAGACCTAGTCAAAATTATCAATTCCTAACTTAACAATAGATCTTCCAAAATCAAACTTAACAGTGTTTACTCTAACATTCAAAACATTGAAGTAGGAGTACCGCAAGGATCCAAACCTGGGCCGGTATTATTCTCAATATTTATTAATGGCATCCTCAAACAGTTTAACACTATGATGTCTATGTACCCGGATGACACATCAATACCAGCGAAAATCAAAAATCCAAATTCTATCTCCATAGCTCTAAATCGGTGCACCAGGTCTCTTGAGAACTGGTTCTCAAGATGGAAAATAGAAATAAATGCAGCAAAAACTAAAGCCATATTCTTTACTAAATATAATTGTAAAGTTAAGTTCCCCCGCTTACAATTAAGAATCAAACTATCCCGTGGTCCAAGAAATGTAAATATTTAGGAGTCATATTAGACAGAAAATTAACTTGGAAACCCCATTTGATTTATACCACTAAAATGTTTCGAGGCCTGACACTTAAATTTCCCCTCTTAATCTCTCAAGACTCCAAAATAACTAGGCAAAGCAAAATACTTATTTACACGACCTATTATCGACCAGTATTAACATCCGCCTGCCAAGACCAATTTACGAATAATAGAAAGGTTGCAAAATAATCTAATAAGAAGAATAGGCAATATTCATTGGTACATGCTAAATGAGAACATGTACAAGGCCCAAGACTGTCTTCCATTCAAAAATTTCATTAAAGAACTTGCCGTAAAATTTTTTGTAAGGCTGGACAAAAATGAATACGAAGCAGTCAGAAATATTCCTAAATACACACCTAACGTTAAATCTAAGAGAGCCAGAAATGTTTTACTTTAATGAATTAAAATTATACACAGTTGCTTTAATTGCAGCATCTAATAATTCATAAAATTCCTCTATCCAATACAAATATCTCTAAGTGCTAAGGAGCTTACCCCTGTACACCACATCCCTTAACAGCCAATCACAGAGAGGACTGGCACTCGCCACCTCACCAACTCACATCACTCGGCATTATTATTTATATCGAAACACCAAGTTACTCCCTAGTTCATGACATTATATTAAAAGCCATAGCTCTAACAGTCACATCAATAAGGAGATAGTTCACCGAGGACGGGTGCCCCGATAACCATATTGAACTTGAACCAAGCCTCAGATCCAGAGCTCGTCGCAGAGGACAATAATGACCGCTAAGCCTCCTGCATTTTGCCATTACTGAGGATAAGCTCCTGTCTTGGCTAGGTGCCCCGTCAATCAAATCCCTATATATCCGCTACAGAAAACGGGATGTGCTTTCTACGAAAGCAGTTGTACCGAGGTCGGTGATGATGAGGAATAGTGTCAATGAGACACCAAAGATATGAGGAATTGGCCAATCAGAATAGCTGTGGCGTACTTTTTTGAAATAGGTCTTTTGAAAAATGAATTATTATTTATCAATTATTCTACTTTTTGTTCACAATGCAATAGTATAAAAATAGAGTTGACGAAGGGGAAGCTTCATTTATTTTATAAGGCCTATTCTTAGGGAACTTAATTAATTGTCTTCATATTTAGAGATAAAATCATTTATGTTTTGTTATGGGTAAGATAGTTGTCCCAGAATTCAAATAATGTAACCTGATATTTGAAAATAAAAATATTCGAAATGTGACACAATAACAATATTTAAAGTATAGCATAATCTTAAAAAAACTGTTGATTAGTTCCTATTCGTGAAACAACTACTACTTGATTCAAGGATAATTCCTTTAACATTGTACTTTCTGGTGATAGCTTTCGTCTTATGGGATATTCCTTCTTATTTTCTCTTACAGATTTTCGCATTTAAAACCTTTGGATTTTCTAATTAATTTGTCTCTTAACTCGCTGAGCGTAGGATTTTAATATAATTGAATTTGGTTATACTGTGCCAACAATACATCAGTAATTAAAGTGTGCTTGGAGGGGCTTTCTTCGTAAAGTTACTTTTTGCCAATCCTTAGCCTTAACCTTGCTTACTTCACAGGTTAACTTACTTCACCCTTGAACTAAATCCTCTGTACAGCTGATTAAATTTTCGTATAGAAGACAAATTGGTGTACACAATTATGTCATTTTTTTGCCGTAATAGCATGAAAGGAAATATCGTGTGACATTTTGAATTCATGAGAGACGAAAACACCTTACAATTCAAAAACAGTAAGTTATTTGTAATAACTTACGAATTTATCCGTTAGTAAAATGTGGAACAGAGCAATCGGTAAATTCAGTTTAGAAAGAGTAAGAATGGAATGGACTTATTTTACCGAATGCTTTGTTGAAGAAAAATAAGCTTTAAATACTTAACAACATAGTATTAACACACATGACATTTCTGGATAAAATTGAGAAAGCAAATCGAATATAATTATGCAAATCAAATTTTAAAATATATTTCTTCCAATTTTATATTTGATTGGTGGAGTAAAACTTCATAGCAAATTATTTGATAAAAATGACAGAGATTATTTACACAACAATATTATTTTTTAAAGTGGATTTGCTTCTTTTCTTCTCGTAAGCAATTAAATTTCCTTTTTCTTGCGGCAGCAATGTTGTGATCGCCGAACTCAATATTTTAAAGACCCTCTCTGAGGTCTACCCTCTCTGAGGTCAAAGATAAATTCTTTGAAAATATCTAAGACAAGAATAACTCAAAAAAAATTTGAGGCAGATGAAGTTAGGTGTACGGCATTTCTATAAGACTTGTAGATTTCTGTCAATTTCGAGAAAAATCTTTGGGGGGGGAATCTGTCTGTCCGTCTGTTCGAATATGATTAAACAAGATAACTTCAAAATGAAGTGAGTTGGATTGATATAATCTAGTGCGTAGATTTAACATCCCTACTGTGGGCATCTATCGAATTTTGAACCTAATCCAACAAGTGGCTGAATATCTATCAGTCTATACTTTCAGAAGTATGTAAACGCAATCATGCAAAAAATGCAATAGGTTAAATACATTAAATTTGATATGTAATTTTGAAACTGCAATCGAAGTTCTGTGTCAAATTTGGATTTCAACAGGTTGGGAAAAAAGTATCAAAAATACAAATTACATTTATTGGAGATTGCGCCAGAAAATTTTTTGTTCCAAAATGCCACCTAAAGCTTTTTAATACGAGATATCATTGCTTGCCCTTATAAAAGGGGACTGATTAGGATGTCACAGTTTTTATTACGTCGCCTGATCGGTAGGCGCAGTTAGAAACAGACAAAAAAATATCGGAAATTTGCTTTCACCGGCTTTTACGCATGAGTGAACGATATAAAGAGTTTTAAGAAAATTGAAGCAACAGAAAGTCTCGAATCGAATCACGACTTTTCTACCTTGACAAAATTCAAATACACGTTTGAAAAATTAAAGGAGATTCTATCTTTACATCCGAAGTATCATAGCATGATACTATGCCAGGCATAATTTGTCTGTCTCCTCATTATCTTTTTAAAAAAATTTACTCATGTTAAAGCTTGGGAAATGTGCTCCCATGTTCATACACAAAAAAAGAGTTTAATATCGTCACAATACGCGTATGTATAAAGGCAGTAAATAAAGAAATGAAATGTATTGCCAAAAATATTTACTAATAATATAATCTTTAAAAAAATGGAGAAAAAGAATTGATAGTCTTAAGAAACCTTTTTTTAACAATTCTACAATGGTGTAAAAAAAGTTATTTTAGCAGTAATATTCACCTACGCTATCAAAGGGAAACTAGAAAAAAAAACGATGAATATTTATTTAAACATGTAATTAAAATTTTGAAAACTCTTTCCAGGTGAATACTCAGTTTACAAGAAATAGTTTATATCCCTAAATTAATCATGTAACTTATACGTAAAACTGTTTGCCCTGAAGAATGTTTTGAATGATCTTTGCTTCAAGCATTTTATGCATTCCACCACGAAAGTGCATATTATCCATAAAAATAAATTTTTTTAAAAAGTCAGCAACTGTATCCATTTTGAGATGTAGGACTCCAATGCCACATTTGCATTGTTTATTATTATATGATATTAAAAAGTAAACACAATGTTGTATAATATTTAATAATATAATATTGGACACCATTGTGTAATATTCTGTACTATCTGGAGCACGTGTCTCATAATAGATAGTAAATAAGTTAATCTTGTCTAACATCTATGTATTAAATACATAATTTTGTATACGCGTGGCTGAAAAGAAAATTAGAATTTAACTTCCATTTATTTTTTTCATGAGATGACAATAGATTATGGTAGGGATTTTCTTTGACACCGATCGATTTCGAAAAGGGAATCTTAGGAATCTTTGCAATTATTTCGTAGACGTTAGGTGTTTTTGTTAATTTCCTTAGAGAGAGAGAAACATTTAAAATCAGTAATTATTGAGAGCACGAGTTGGAAATAATTAAATAAGGAAATGACATTTTGAGAAGGAAATAAGAGAAATTTTGGAACAAGGACTAGTTCAAGATTTTTTTAAATATGAAGTTATTTAAGGGAGTTTAATTAAATGAAGAGATATCATTGCATAGATAAAGCTCATATGGAAGCAAAAACTGACAGAATTTGTTAATCATTATTTGGCAATAGTTCTCTCCTTCCAGTTATTTTTACTTTTGTTCCGACGGAAAATCTCAAACAATATTTTTTTAGAGATGGATTTTATGAAGTTTATAAACAGTTTTGACTATAACCTTAAATCGTCGGAAAGGAGAGGTTAGGGCAAATGAAAAAATAAAAATGCTCATTCATAAGAAGATCCTTCATCACCTGACCGCGGTTCTAAGTTACGAGGCCCGCCCTAGTATAGTGTTATTTTTAAATGGGACGCTGATATAACTAATTAACTCGCACCAACTGGATATCAGATTTAATGTACGCCGGAAGGTGGTTTTCTGATAGAATCATGTTCAGGTTTTTACCTCTGATCCTGCTTCCCGACTGGAAAACAGGAGGTAGTGAATTAATAATTGAAACCTTTGTAGATGAAGTGGACTGTTTGGAAGGTTATTTGATGTATTTTAATATATGAGCCGTTTATCAGTTATTTAAGTATCTTCGCCATATTTCCTTCTATAGTTACTAATGTGATTGTGCTGCCACAAACCACTTCTAGTAAAAAACTAAGATTTTGAGATCAAAACCCCCTGCAATCATTAGCATGGAATAGCTAGGAAACATCTCAGTCGGTTGAAAAGCTAAAAATGAAAGCTGCATCGAGGTGTTCGAAAAATATTTCTTTTTGAATTTTGTTCAGGAGTTTTCCATATAAATATTTTTATTAAAATTTTAAAAGGAATATTTGAGGTTCTTTTCTTAAATATTTCATGTCTCCAGATTTTTAATCGTCCATCTAAAATGCAATGTTCTTGTCATGCTCCGTAAGCTAATTTTTTGCGTTGTTTTTTCCGATGTTTGGTTTTAACGAAAATCATGTAGACACTTTTATTGTATGTGTGTTTGTAATTCAGGTATCTGGTCCATTACTGTCATTTATCAAATTTATGATCCGCTTTGATTTTGAACATATACGACTTCTATGAAAAGTTTGAATTCACAAACATTTCATTTATGTGTCATCTCATTTAATGAGAAAAACTGTATCAAGTAGCAATCTTTCCTTTATCGATTCGGTAAGATTAGTGCATCTTTCTCATAAATGCACCAGATTTTAGGAGCATGGCTCAAAATTTCAATTTTTAAATATTTCTGAAGTTTTGAAATTTTTTTAAAATGTTTAAAAAATTTAATTATGAAAAACAAAATAAATAAAGTTTTTTAAAAAAAGTACTATTCTCCTTAATTATAACAACAACCAGATTTATTTTTGCTTATTTTAACATGCATGATTTGTTTTGAAGTTATCTTATACAAATAATTGGGAAGAAACAATGATTTAAAAATATCCTGCCATATCGTCTCTTAAAAAAAGTATCGATTTCTGTTTTTTTTGTTGTTGTTGTTGTTTGTTTCTCGACATTGTTTTAGATTGCATATTTCATGAGAATGCATATAAGGAGAGAATGCATAAGAGAATGCAGCCACTAAAGTAAACTAATTATCTAAAATCCATCCACTGGCCATTTCTTCTGTTAATGCGCAAACCACCTTTTTCGACATTTTGACAAACCCCGTTGCCCGGCACGATCCTTTCCCCCTGCAATCCCCCACTTTCGACTTTATTTTGTTTCCCGTTCCTCCAGAGTTCACCCCCCCCCTTCAATCCATAATCGTCCAATTCTCATCGGAGGTTAACAATGGCTGATGCAGGTAATTACAACACGCCGAGGGGGGGGGAGAGTAATATTCCCCCTCAGGTATACGTGTCTATCATTGGCGACACGGTCCGGATGTGCATGCGACATTGTACTCTGCGCTTTCATTAGCGCTGGACGTGCTGGGGCGTGGTCATAACCACCCTATCGGATCATTTCTTTTATCATTTGTTTTGATGATATTTTTGTTAAAAAAAGCGAGTCGAGGTCATTAAAAGGTACGTGATCTGCGATTCGAGTCCACCATTGTTGACTGCCTCCCGGTTTTTTAATGTGATTTTCCTTTCCTCTCCCCCACCTTCTAATTTTACATTTATCACTCTCTCCCCCCCTTCCCTCTGAGTTGGCTTCCTTTCCATTCGTTGTCCTTTTTTTTACGGTTTGTGTGTGCATTCCCCCCCTCCGTGCAGCGGGCGAGCGTAACTGTGTAAAAAAGGGTGCGCGAGCGCGACTCCGACGGTGATAAAACGTGAGTAGTTTATGATTGCTGCGAAATCTGATTTACTTAAGAGATGACGCTCTTTCGAGGCAGGGAACTCTGGCAATGACCAAAGAAAGATGCCGGGACCTAAAGTCAATCTGCTGTCTCAACAATTGACGAGCGTCTTAATGTTGTCCAAAACAAGAATGTAAATGTCATTTTTTTTAAATCCACATTTTGGGCCATAAAAATGTATACAAGATAAAAAAAATTCGAATATTATTTTGGGTTGAGGTTAAGATGAGGCTAAGCATGTTCGTTCAAAAAGTAGGGGGGGGGAACATGCACAAAATTAAAATTGGATAATGAAACATTTTGGATCAAAAAACATTTATGTGCAGTTTCAGAATTAGAATATTATTTTGGTTAAAAAAAAAAAGAAAGAAAGAGCCGTGCCTTAGCTTAGAATATAGGTAGTGCAATTTTGAACCAACAAATAAATGTGGCAAACATAATGTAAGTTGTATTGAAAAAGTTTCCGAATTTAGAAATCGAAGGCTGTCTTAACAGAAAGAAAAAATACAGCATTTCTTCCTTTCCCCCTTCCTTTTTGTTAACCCCTTCGCATACAATGACGTGTCTGAGACGCGCATCGAATGACTGAATTTTTAATTTCAAGTCAACAACTAAGCCACAGAATTAAGAGTTTAAATACGAAAAATCAATATGAAACGATTTGATAACCCAAATGCTTCATATATTATTTTAAAAAAATGAAATTAACAATAAATTACCAAAATAGGATGAGTTTTCTAATTAGAAAGTGAAATAAATTCATAGGTCAAGTGGTTAAGTAACAGTTAAGTCATATCGGGAGCCCCATCTTCACTGATGCGCTGGGAATTCCGTAAAATTCGTAAATTGTGTTATTGGGATAACTACGCTTTTTGAATAACCTACCTTCGTGCATGCTTAACATTTTGAATAGATCACACAGACTATAAATTTAATATCATTCTCTTCTTTTGCATCGAACTCACCTTGAAGATCCTATATTTGGTTCTTTTTATCTTGACATTATGCTCATTCGCGTCTAGTCAGAAATTAATTATCCAGTTGTTCATGGGTCTTTTTCTTTTCTTTTTTTTATTGATTATATTCGATTAAATAATTGTCGACTCAAAAAAGTTCAACAACTAAAACAATAACAACCAATTTCAGGATTTTTTCCCCTTTTCTTGAGCTATAATCCCAGCGCTATAATCCCAGTATTTATTTCCAAAGAATTGCACGATACTATTCGTTTTGGGAATCCGAGACCATCCCTTTTCAAAGATTAGGGCCAGGTAGTAAGTAGAAAACTGAGCGGTTGTTACGCCCTCAGGCTCCCGAATATTCTTTCATCCTATTGCTAAAAGTAAACATCTCATACTTCTTCTCGTTCCTTTTTTGATGAAATAAATAGTTTCTCACCCTTGCAAAAAAAGCGCGGAGATGCGACAGTGAGCAGCGAATGCGGCGAAGGAAGATTCCACAATGAATGCAGTGGTCAAAGGCTCATTTAATGACTAGCAAAACTCTCGATGGCCAAGCAGAAAGTAAGCTCGGAAAAGCCGCTCTTGTTGGCATTACTATTAGTCTCCGAGGTGTTTCAGCCTTTCAACGAACTCTCAAGATTACAGGAAAGCCGGAAACTTCTTTTGCACTTCGTACTGTTATTCTAACTGGCGATGAGATTTAATTACGCTATTCATATATTCCATATCGTAAAATTGGCACGATGTAAGTGAAAGTGCAAGCAAAATAGAGATCCAAGTTGAAAACTTTCTCATCAATAATGAATTATTGACGTAATAACTGCCCAAAGAGCTCATTTCGAAATGGAGCTCAGATTTTTCAAATGCCCATAATTTTTACAATTATTTCAGAACATAACGTTCCATTTTTAAAGCAACTCTAGGACTTTATTGTGAAGAGCCTCGTAATTTTGAACCGCTGTCAGATGACGACGACAACCCTTGAGCTAGCATGAATAAAAATATAATTTAAATTGCACGAGCACGTGGTGCTTGGCCGCTCAAGAAATTATGTTCTGACATGATACATTGAAGCAGGCATAGTCGATTTTCTTTCAACCTTTATATTATTATTTTCTTTTCTTGTTTATGTGTGTATAATTACAGCCCAGTACGATAAAGTGTCAGATGTCAATAATCTAGAGTGAGGAAACATTGTAATGTGGAAGAGTTTTAATTTTTTCCAAGGTGATCATGTGAAGGGAGAACAAATCCACGACCAGATTGTCATAGACCAGGGTGTCAAGAATATTTAACAGGAATAGTTAAAATCAGCAATGTGGGGACTTTTTCAACCGTATTCGAAAATAAAAAATTGCAAATATGAGCAAAACATTAGGTCAATGGAATAAAAAAAAGAATTAACATAAACAACAGCATATCTTCACTCCAGTGAGCTTTTATCCCTTTCTTTCGAATTCTCTTAGATGACTGGCAGGGACTTTTTGCCTACACTATATTATAAAGTATTATCCATTTTACATTTTAATATGATAATAAGTACTTTTTAAAAACATTTGATCTTTTGTCACTTTTAGTCTGCATTCAATTCCATTGTTCTATCAAAGTTTTGGATAAGCCGTAAAATCTGCTATTATATATTTTAGGATACAGAATTTGAAGCATTCAAGGCAAATGAAAGTAAAAAGAAAAAAGAGATAATTTATCATTTCAAATATTTTTTGTCTCTGAAAATTAAGTTTTATTTCAATAAAGTCAATATTAAATTGAATTTTCAAAAATAATTTCTAAAGTTTTCCACGAATAATTTATTTCCATTAGATGTATCGAATAATTTAATATAACAGCAAGTAAAAAGGAGATAAACGCTTTCATTTATACTTCTGCTAAAATTATCTGAGCACATTTTATAACGAAAAGGTATCTGAACTCATTTGCTTTCTTTCGAATGACAACCTTTATTGGAGACGAATGAGAGTGTGGCAATATTTTCGCCGCCCATATTGTCTTAAGCGCAGTGGGAAAATGTAACTGAAGGGATGGGGAAGAAAGAGGTCTTTGGTTCTTCGCAACATTAGCAATTCAAGAAGTAGAATTTCCTGAACCCCAAACTGTTTTTCAATTAGAAACGGCGACACGCGTCCTCCTCTGCCATTACAAAAGGGATCAAGAGCTGATATACGTTGCATTGATAAAAATAAGAAGGGTGAGATTGAAACTGCTCAACGTGAATGACACACCGACATCAGAAATCTCATTTCCGATTCTCTACCAGACCACAAAACCGCATTCCACCTGTCGTCAAACGAACCCTTTCCAATCGGTATTCCTCCCCGTGACTCGATGGCACACAAAGGATTCGAGGGAGTGTTCCACGTTGAAAGAAGAAAAGTAAAAGGCCGAAGTAATCGGTTCCGCGGTGAGTTGAATTCCAATCCGAGGAGATCTGTGACAGACAGTTAGCTTCGGAGTATCGGACAGTGTCGGGCTTAAACGGATTTCTGCCAAGCGATAGAGCAGCGGCCGTGTTGATCTCGGCGAGGGGTTTGTTTGCCGAGCGCTAGACGGGCCGTGAAGACGTGATTCCAAAACGGTCTCATCGCGAGGGGCGTGGACTGGTGAAAGCTGGAATGGATTGAGAAGGTGATTTAAGGTACTAAGGAGCGTGTCCGGAAGTATTAAGTACTTGGAGCTGACTTTAAGCAAGTATTATCGAACTGGTTGCGTTCTGGTGAAAATGACAACGATGGATCGAGACTTGTATATTACATATTTGCCACCGATTTATATCAAAAAGTATTTTTGGGTTTGTAAAAAAATTTATTTGCCGATGCTCGGAGTTGAATGTAAACTCAGTAACTATTTTAAGTTATTAAATATTAAGTAAATATTGCAAAATAAAATTCGTAACTTAGTCAAAATAAGTGTGCGGCGAGACTCTCTTTTTAACCCATTAGCCGCCAGGCCTAAATTGTATGAGGTTATTCCCATTGCCATTATGTTTGAGTGTTATTGTTTATCTAAGTTTTATTATTTCAAAATAAATAGACATATTTTGTCATAAACAATCATTTACTTGCATAAAAATCAAACACGAGTATACTCGTGGTTGGCTATGGGAATAACTTCATACAATTTAGGCTTGGCGGCTAATGTGTTAAATAAAGTAGAATTTTTGTAAAAACAATTTATTTGTAGCCTTTTTTTTAAAGTTTTAACACTTGTATGTTTATGTTTGTGGCCATAAAAAGTTAGCAAGTTTGATAAGATGTACGTTATAATATATTGAAAGTATCACGAGTATACGAGTGGTGGAAATGGGTAACATCCTGCCAACCACGAGTATATTCGTGGTTGGTAGCGAATGGGTTAACTGAGACAAGACATCAACAAATTCGCGATCATAAGCATCTCTCGTGAGTCCCAACCACTTTCTAATGGTTCCGAATTATCTATCTAATTACATGGCGTCTTCCTCTACAATAATTAACTTCGTGCACTGGCACAAGATTCACAGATACGCTTGGTAACGAGACTACACAAAATATCCGATTCCTTACAGAAATATAAATTCTGATTAATTTCGGACCTAAAATTATTCTCTCGTAGACAATGTTCAGGCAAACAGTCCCAATTTAAGGAAAGCGAACATCATTTTTACTTCTGGGGTAATTGTCATCCGACATCTTTGGCGATTTTGTGACAAACGCACTTTAACGGATCAGCAATTAGACGGGTGATCCGAATATCAAGATTGAATCGAGGCAATTAACACTTTGTAGTCTGAAAAATAATGAGATGCAAAATTATTCACCTAATACAAATATTTGTTTATTGCTATGAAATATA
>JAOUZG010012493.1:0-10454 GCA_026289955.1 Argiope argentata | reverse complement strand
TATCTTCATAGTTTCAAGTACATGGCTTTTAAGTAGTTTTTCCCCCCCCCCCCACGCTAATGATGTTAGGCGTAAAATGTTTTCTACCGGTTATTTCAAACGCTTCTGTTTATTTTCGTAGTGTATGATTGAAATTAAACATAGTTAATTAATAGATCTTTTGATTCTTTCAGAAGTGCTTTTGAATAAAAATAAAATAGATGAATTAAAATTTTCTAATCTGCATTGCGTTACCCTAACTGGTTCTTAAAATTCACGTCTTTGCGTTGCTCCAATTGACGTTGAAAATTTATGCATGCATACGGTTTCGATAACATTTTACATTGTGATTAGACTGTCAGTTCTCACATATACAAATCAAAATTTCCACGCGTACGAAGTCACGGGTAAGAGCCAGTATAGATATACAGTTCCGTTTCAGTATCCTGAAACGACCACATTTCGACGATTCTATATCTCAATAAAGGGTGAGACAGGGAATGATGAGCGCATTTCCGGAATTAAAATTATTGCTAAATGTAAACATCTCCTCTTTCATCTTTCCTCTCTCCCCTATTTTGTCGAGTTGAACCCACCCTAACGCAAGCACGGAAGTGCGGAGAGTTTTAGAATGGGTTGGAAAATAATAATGCACTTTATGAGATCATGTTTTTAATATACTGGCCATAATTTATTTTCACATTTTAATAAATAATTAGCATGCTTATGATTTATTTTCTTAATTATTTTTCCTTTTATTTATTAGGATTTATTTTTATCATGTCAGAACACGATGTTGTTTTTGGAATGAGGTTGTTGGCATCAACAAAAATCCGTAGGCGAAAAATAAAAATGTTATCCGCACGAGCATCACAAAAAAATCAGCTTTTAATAACGCATTGCCATTGCATTAACACAAGTTCTGATTTTTAAAAAAAGTTAATGACAACAGCAAATAAAACCGAGAAAAATGTCATTTTGTGCACGTGATTATACGAAATGAAATAAATACGAAATGGGATATTTTTTTAAACAATCAATGCGAGACAAAGTTTTTTGGATCGTTTGTAATACTAAAGTGACTCATTCGATGAAACAATTAAAATGAATAAAAATATAATTTAACTTGCAAGATCACGTGGTGCTTGGCCGTTCAAGAAATGGTGTTCTGATATAATACATTGAAACATGTATAGCAGATTTCATTTTAATCTTTTGTTATTATTATTTTTATTAGGATTTATTTTTTCTGATATATTAGAATTCGTGAATGAAAGGCGGTCGCGTTTATATGTTTCGGTCAATGGGAATAACCGTATACTAGTAATACTGAGTGTTTATTATTAAGAGTAATTGGTTCTTTTTTGGTTTAACTGAGAAATATCGCAATTAATTCATTTTAACTGGTTATTATTAATAATTATAAATGGTTAAAGGGTTTATATAGTATTGGAACATGGGTGTACTTCTTTGTATATGTTTTTCCAATTTCGTATGAAGTTTTTATATGATACTTTTTATAATTTCTTTTTCTTTATTTCATGATTAATTAGTATCGTCTTTTGGAGGGGAAGGGGGTTGAAAAAGTAATTATATTCTTCTTCCCTTGAAACTTGAAATAAATAAGATGTTGGGATTTATAGCATCAATGGCTATTATCCCCGATTCCAGACGTAGAGAACAAAAAAAAATTCATCAAAAACACAAGAGAACTCACACAAACACAAAAATAGTTTGAAGTTTCAGTCAGTTCACTGTCAAAAGTAGTTCCGCTGATGCTGCAGCGTTAGCCTTATAAGCCAGATAATACCCTTCGAGCTGAAGGGTCCCTTTCGCTTGATCGGTATGTTACTCGGCTACAGGCCCAAACGTTGTAGGTTCGTGCCGCGACTTTCAATCGCTACATTGGTGACCTTGACAACGCAACCTTCCACAACAGTCGTGGTACCATCTACCCGCAGCAAAATCGTCAGACTCACTTGACGAAAGCTAAAAGCAAAACAAACAAACAAAACCGTCAGACCCACTTGACGAGCAAGCAGCAACTCGCCATAACACTTGGCGCAATACAAAAATCGTTCGCTTCTTCGCCGGCCCACTGGTGAGGAAATACTGTAGCGTTAGCCTTATGAGCCAGATAATATCCTTCGAGCTGAAGGGTCCCTTTTGCTTGATCGGTATGTTACTCGGCTACAGGTCCAAACGTCTCAGGTTCGTACCGCGACCTTCAATCGCAACAATGTGATTTAGTACATATTTGGGAGTTACAATGAAAAGAAGAGGTACGATAAGACGGATCGTTCCGGCAACTCGGAATGGTGATAAAGCAAGGAGAGACTAAAAAAAAAAAGAGTCTCAACAGAATGTGGTCAATAAATTTAGTAGGTGTTGAATTACTTCAACGCTTGAAAAGAACCTTGCAGATTGGTTTTGTTTGCAGTTATTTTACTCGGAACATTTTTGAAGGAGATATCTTGTTTATCTAAATAGTGAAAAGTCCACAATTTGCCTCGATAATAAGTACACTTTTTGTACGAGAGAATTATGTGTTCAGTATCATTAATGTCATTACATTCGTGTCAAAGAGGATCATTATGAAGGTTATAACGATTCAGAAGTCCTGGTGTTATAATTGTTTTGATAATTAGCCTGGCCAAGACAACATCTTCTCTTCGATTTTTGGACCAGAGAGACAGTGTTTCAATGTTAGGGACATCTCCTAAGGAGAGGAAGTATTTACTGTTTCTATAATTATTGATTAGGATCTGATGCGTTTCTTCTTTTGAAATTATAGCTTCAGGAGAGATCCATTCAATCCATGGTGTGTTGTCTGCAACTTTGAGGAGTTTATCTGCTTGTATATTTGGATCAATTCATTGTTATCAGAAGGTATGAAAAAAATAATAAAGCACATCCCTTATTTAATTTGTTCTGATCGACTCTGCCTTTTTGAAAACGAAACTTGGCGTGGCGAAAATTGATTACAGTCACGATTCGAAGCATAAATAGAAGAGTATAAGATCAGTATGAATTCTATAAGATACAGCCCTAGGGGTTGCCATAATTTACACGGCGTTATCGGCGCCTTGATTCGATTCGCCTTGGCTAATCGATCTGCAAGCTCGTTCCATCTTGCATTCAAATGGCCAAGCACCCACAGGAAGGATATTTTTTGATTTAGTTTCGTTCAAGTTTCGACTTTGGATGCTATACGTTGGATAATTTTTGGCAACAGGAAAAAAATATACAACAACATGTGAGCGCAGAGTAGCTATCTAAGAATCAGACAATCTTTTCGAGGAAAAACGAGAACATCTAATGCTTCAGCAATGGCTAAACTTTTTGCAGTAAAAATGAAGTTGACAGGATGGGCTCGAAACGTGTATTTTTGGATTAAAGCAAAACCAACGATTGAGGTGTGCTGGAGAGTTTTGGTTGCATCAGTAAATGTAAAATGATCAAGAAAGGAATTCCGAATGCATTCCTTAAAGTAGTTAATAATTGTAATCAAAGGTAGGATTTTATTTTGAAATTTTAAATCCATAAGGAAAATTTAAAAGCGATTCGAGTTGGTCAGTGGGTTTTCAGGCAAGGCGATAATTTGACTGGTAGAGGAATTTAAATTCTTAAGAATAAATATTGATTTTTCGTCTTTGGTAGTTAAGGGAATTTCTCGATTATTGTTGGAGTGCTCTGTTAGAAGTGGGGAAAACTCACCATTAGCTATTTGCTTGATAAAAAACTGGGAATCTAGTTGCTTGATTTTTTCTGAAAGAATTTTCTGAGAAGCAATTTTCAAATGTACAACTTTCGGGGTCCATTTCAGAAAAGCAATTCTCAGAGCTATAGTTTGGATCGAGTTGCATGCTCTACACTGTGTCTCGGAAAACCTGTTGATTATGGTGCAACCATAGTAAAATATGTTGAAAATTGTATTATTTATGATATTGATAATGTTTTTAGGTCTGGGGCCGTAGTTTTTTGATGCGAACATTTTGAGACCATTTATCTTTTTTTAGTGCATGATTTCTGAGATTTTTAAAGATTGTTGAGTTTTGATTCTTTACAGAAAAATAAATACCAAGAAATTTTATCGTTTCATTCCATTTTAAAGGGAGTCCCGCATTACAGATGCGTGGATAAGTTGAGATTTTGTTCTTGGAATTCAATTATTGCACTTTTTTCTGGACTAATTTCTAGTTTCCAATAACTGCACCGCTTTTATATGTTTTCCATAGCATTTTGTTACTGATTTCTCAGGAATGTTGGCTGTAGAAGACAAAGATATCAATTGCAAAGAGGTACATTCGACTCTTACTCTATGCTTTCATGGAAATCATGCATATATACAGTGAACAGAACACTGCCCCGATCTACCCTTTATTCTGAGATCTGTTTCTAGAAAGGGATTGCCTCAAGTGAATCTGGAACGTTGTGGATTGCAGGAAATTGAACAACCACTTTGCCATGTTGCCTGTTATACCAGACTGTAAGCATTTAAAGATAAGGTTGTCGATATGAACAGAATCATAAGCACTTTTGATATCAAGGTTCACACCAACGAAGTATTTCTTCTGTTCGTGAGCTTCTGTGACTTCTGCCTGAATATTGGGAATTGCAGTCTGGTTATCTCTGATGGGTTTGTACATCTCTATTGTGTGTGAATATCTCTGAAAGCTATTGTGTACTTTTTTACAAATTAGATAGTAAGTAGTGTGTTGAGTTAGGATATGATCAAAGACTGCAAAAGATTGAGGTGATGACGATGGGCCGGTAGGTTGAAACTTTAGTTTTGTCTTTGTTAGGTTTCGAAATCGGAACAATTAGAGAATGTTTTCGATGATTAATGATGTCAGTTGAATTTAATTGGTGTTGATAGAGTTTCAAAATAATTTTAAAATAATAAGAGTTTTTAGTTTTCTTAAGATCCACAATTTCAAATGTGCTACTGAGGGAGGAATTTAGGTACAAGTTACGTTTAGTGTGCCCCTTGCCGTGCCAAGGATGCCAAGTCGCCAATAAAGATGACGGACAATGTAAACAAACACTTCAATGGGATAGTTACGGTTACCACTTTTCGCAATATAATCATGATTTTTTTTACTGATAAGCATTCTTTTTTTAGACCCAGTGCCTTCAACAGATGCCGGGCAGAATTTTTTAATTAAAAAAAAGCATCCTACGGCTTCGCTAGCCACGGGAGTGGGAAACTAGTAGGACTCTGTGGATAACATGAACAGTAAATAATTGAGAAAGACACAGACGCAAAAAGAATAGATTTAATAGGAAATTTATTAAAAAGAGTTGAAGCTCATGTACAATTCAACCATTGTTGGAAGAAGTAAACAAAGCATCATTAGGGTTACTACAAGAGCGCTGTGTTGGGTTGCCATATTGGCGGCAAACTCGGGGGCACACTAATGACCATTTTAACCGGAATTTATTCCAGATAAATTCAAAGGAACAGGTTCAATATTTGCATTTTGATAAGAAAAAGTGTTTGGAAATCATTCATTAGGTTTACAGGATTGCATTTATAGTGATTTTTTGCATAATAATGTTGTGTTTAAAGTCTAGATTTGTGCTATTTGAAAGTTTATGTAGAATTTTAAAGAACATTTTGTGAAACACGCGATAATGTGCACATTTTTTTCTAATATTCTCTGAAACGTGGCCGACCTGCCAATATTTTTTTTTATCCAAACTGTTTCTGAAATGTTTCTGATTGCTTTTTTCCCCTTGAAAATACTTGCTGAGTTTTTCATAATTATGGCAAGAAAGATTCCACCAGGGAGGATAATATTTATATCACAACGGTTTAAATGAAGTATTTTGGGTTATAATCTTAAGTTGTGTTCACTGTAATTCCATCAATGAAACATTGGTTGGCTTGATTAAAAAAGCCTCGTGTTTGTTGTGCTATCCTCGTTAAATTAATTTTTTTAAAGTTGCAACTGTCACTTTCTATAACCGACCAGGAAACAACTATAGGGTTGTGATCGCTATCAAAATTTGAATCCATTACATAACAAGAAGTTTGATTATGAATATCAGTTGAACAGAGAGTAAGATCTAAGATAGATTGTGTTCTTAAGGAACTGTGCCTGGCAATAGTTGTATTGAGAATTATGAAATGTGAATAAGTTAGCCACTCAACAAAATTGTTACTCAGAGCCGAAAAATGGGGTGCTCCCCAAAGAGAGTGGTGCAAATTAAAATCCTCAAAAATGAAAGAAAATGAAGTTAGAGAATCAAAGAAGTGTTTTACTTGATTAATATCAAAACCTTGTAGAGCATATAAATTAATGATTTTGATTATTCTTCCGGACATGTTAGCAGGAATGCCAACAAGAAGACAACCACCGTTCTATTTAGTAAGTGTGTACAGAAAAAAAAATTGTTGAAAGAAAAGTCTATTGAAAAACCCAAAAAGAAGAAATAGAAAAAAAGAGGAAGGGGAATCCAGAGCTTTTTCCCCTTAATTTCCCTGCATTTCCATTGCATAAAAGTCATAAAGAAAAGTCAATTTGAAAAAGGGATTTGAAGAAGGATTTTGAAAAAGGGATTCAAAAACCAGTTTCGAAAGTTTGTGCAATTAGTTACTTTTATTTTTATTTATTATGACCCATGATTCTGCTGTTTCCCAGTTTGTACAAATATCAGTCGAAAATTTAATGTGTTTGGATTTGTAGCATCAATCGTTATTCTCTGTTTTCAAGTGTAGAAAATAAATTCATCAATGCACTTACACAATTACAGCGAAACCAAAACAAAGATGGAGTTTCAGGTTGTTTACAGTTGCAAAATAGTATCAATTACGAGATTCAATACCTATTCATTGTTTAGAAATATATAAAACTTGAAAGAAGTAATATATTGGGATTTATGGCATAAATGTTTGTTATCCCCTGTTTACAGTTGTAGAGAGCATAAAGGTTGGTTGATTGGTTGGTTGGTTGATGTGGTTTCAGTTCATGGGACTTATAGCTGCTATGGCTTTTGTCCCCTAGTATCCAAAAACCTGACGATCCAAGCAAGAAGAAAAGTTTTATTAATAAACACGAGAGCGCACACGAAAAAATAAATTGTAGTTTCAGACAATTAACAGTTACAAAAGAGTTCCGCTGATGCGAGCTCGCGCATATTCGTGTGTTCTAGAGAAAAGAAGAGGTTCAATATGATGGATCATTCCTGCAATAGTGATAAAGTGATAATAATAAAGTGGGAATAGTGATAAAGAAAAGAGACTTAAAAGAAGGTCTCAGCAGAATGTGGTCAATAAAGCTAGTAGATATTGAAATCTACTAGCTAGTAGATATTGAAATTGAATTAAAGAAAAACTTGCTTTAGCAATGAAAGAAAGGATCCTTATTTGAATTGTGGTGAAAGCTGTCACGAAAAGCACTTCCACTACTACTGAGACAACTAAACTCTGGGAACTTATTGAGAACAAAATCGGAATTTTTTCGGCTACGAAGAACTTTCGGGTGATGTATGGTGTAAAAACTCCATCCCATATGTATATACAATAAATCCTGTATATAAATATGTAAATATTTCAACTAACTAAACGTTTAAGTATTTTTTAGATAGACTCTCTTCAATGGTATAGTCTGATAGTGTCAATGCGTTCGATGTGACTTCATTACGGCGCGAAAAGAGCGATCGCTGGCGAGGTGAGTAATGCCTTTATATTTTAATTGTTCATCAGTTTTCCGATTGCCACAAAAGCTTCATAAGCTAGATAACATATACGATACACAAGTAATCACTTTTGTATTGTAGCTATGTTACTCGGCTACAAACCCTAATGTTACGAGTTCAGACGTAAGCCAACCTAACCATTCCTTCGCAATGGTGAACCACGACTGTTGCGTCACGATCTAACTCCGTGAAAGATAGGTTTCTCTCTTTGGAAGTGGCAACAAGAAGTGAAGAAGATTTTGTAAATATGGTGAAGGAGAAGCGTTTAATGTTTGTGCCGTGCTGTTTTGTTTAAATACATGTTATTGTTTGTTTCTTCAGCGTTGTCATCGATCAACAAAACTGCCTACATTTATTTTCTAAGTCAATCCTAATAGGAACTACATCTCTGGCTCTCCAGGGCGGGCAAGTTTTGTTTTGAAGATTGATAACGGTAAGAAATTCGAATTTCTATTTTGAAGTTGTTGACATCTTGAATATAGACATTTATCATCAAACGCACTAACCAATTTAATAAAATAGTAAAGATGGCAATTATTAAAGAAATAAAACAGCATAGCGTACCTCTTTTACGAAAGCATATTCTAAGTTTGAGAATATGCTGATTAATGAAAATGCTAAAGCCGAAGAAATTGAAACATGTTTATATTTGCTTAAGGAAAAAAGACTCATTAAAGTGAATGCATAATCATTACTTAGATGCTTTAACAGAATTCCAAGGTGAATTTAATATTGTAGAAGATTATAGAGAAAAGGCTTTGAGAATAGAATTAAAATCTAAACGAGTATTAGAGAATATTAAGAAGAAACAAAATAATGACGAAAGGGTTGATACGTAGAGAACATCATCACCTTGGCGCACTTTTCAAAATAGCCAACTCCCCGCACTCTTGCGTCTTATCTCCAGGAGGAAAATATTCTTCAACGACAACATCGGGTTGCCATATTTGGAGCTAAATATCCTTGGCGAAAAGGGGGTGATGCTCTCTCCTGTGGCACCCTTTAGAGTTCAAGTTTGTACTTCGAAAGTTTTTGAACTTTTCTAAGGTAAGACTTATTACAGCATTTTGATAAAATAGATAGAAATAAAGTTAACGTTTTGGTTGATCCGAAGAGAACATTACTCCCTTGACGCACTTTTCTAAACGCTAACTCCTCTCGCTCTCGCGTCTTGAAGATATCCTCCAACGACAACATCGGGTCGCCATATTTGGCGCTACATATCCTTGGCGAAGAGGGAGTGATGTTCTCTTCTGTCGACGAAAGTAGTAATTCTGCGATAATTCTCATTTGGCCGAGTGCGAGAATTCGTATAAAACGATTTTCTCACGACTTCCTGAAGTTCAACTGAATAAATTTGGCGCTGAATTGAGAGATTGGCTAACCATCTGCAATCCTTTTAAAAGTATACACGAAAACAAAAATTTAACTGATTATGATAAATTTCATTATTTAATACAGTCGACAAAAATTGTCAGAAGCTAGAGAGCTTGTTGAATTTTTTCCTATTACTAATAAAAACTATCCTTTGGCGGAAGCTTATCTGAAAGATATGGAAGAAAAGAACTATTAATTGATTTTTACGTACGAGAATTGTTAAAATTGGTTTTAAATAACGCTGATAAAAATAAACAAGATTCTTTAAGTGGTTTTTATAATAAATTTTCTACTCAACTTCGGGCTCTTTGTAGTTTGGGCATAACTACGGATCAGTGCGGTATAATATTATATCTGTTAGTCGAAAATTCTTTACCTGTCCATATATTGCGATCATTTGAAAGGCAAAGAACTGAAGTCTGATTGAGTCTGAAAAATATGTATCAACAACTGATATACTTTTGTTTCTGAAAGGTGAAGTGCAATCAGAAGAAAAATTAAATTAAGTAGATCGAAAATATTTCCCTATGAACGGGAATGTAAACAGTTAGCAGAAGCCCGACACTCTACGCCACCTACTGCTGAATTATTCATCCAAGAATCAAACGGGGTGTGTGAGTTTTGTTTAAAGGATCATGCAACTCGCTTTTTTAAAATGGCGTTTTTCATTCCATTTGAAGAAAATATCGTTATAATAAAAGCGAAAGGATTATATCGGGTCTGCTTGATTAAGGGTAATCTTGCTTCGAGATGCCGATCTCCAATAACGTCTCAATTGTGCTCTAAAGTGCATGTGCCCAAATTTTGGATGTGATAAGTTTGATTACCGAATAACGAATTAAGTTATATTACAAACTCTTGTTGTAAATGTACATGGCATCAAGAAACAACGTAAGGTTAGAGCTATTATCTACACGGTATCGCAAAAGTAATATATTTTGAGATCTGCTGCTGAAGATTTAGGTTTTAATTTGCAAAGGGAAGAAGAATGCCGCCATTCCTTATTTGGCGGAACGAAAGCAATTATGTATAAACACAATTGTTATAAAGTTTTTTGATTAGTATTGATGGTAATTATACTTGTAAATTAAAAGCTTTAGATCATGATATCATTTGTAATGATATTCCTTGTGTAAAATATGTTTCTTGGATACATGAATTGAGACCTAAAAAGATATTCTTTACCAATATTCAAGAAAACGCAGGTCCTGTTGAGGTACTTTTGGGTTTGAGACGTTGTCGGTGAATAAATGACTGGTTGATGAGAACAGTTAGAAACAGGTTTAGTTGCATTAGAAACTAAGTTAGGTTGGACTTTGATAGGTGAAGTACCCAAATATAACGACAAAAAAAGATGCAAATATGAATATAGTTAACATGTTACCTCGAGCAGA
>JAOUZG010012483.1:0-11317 GCA_026289955.1 Argiope argentata | reverse complement strand
GTGATAAGTTGTAATGTTTGTATGCTCGCCCTTGACTATATGAAAGGGAATATTAAAAATTTCAGTGTTTTTTTTTTAAGGGTTAGATAGCTCATACCAATAATATCTTAAAGTTTGATTTTTCAGCTAGAGAATTTAACGCACATTTTTACAAATGAAATTTCTCAGTAGCAACCATAGCGGCAATTTTGTCTTTGATTTGCACAATAAATGGCATTGAGGGGGTGAAGCAATGTCAAAGGGCTACCTTTCAAGGTTGGGACTTGTTAACATTGGTATCACAAACCAAATTAAAGTCACTCTAATTGAAAATTTTAATAAAATGTTTTCTGTATTATTTTCAGTTTATATTAATATTAAATTGCAAGTTTTGACTGCCATATTTATTTCCAAATTTAATCATAATAGAATATATAAGATAACACAGATAGCGAAAATTATTTTCTCCTTGTAAAGAGTTCCATGTGAAAAGCTTAACAGCACGAGTACCACATGACGCAATAGCACTCTTCCTATCCTTTTCTATTCTTAACCCCTAAATATACTTATTTTCCATTTTATCTAATTGAGTAGCATACTTTTTTGCCATTCCGATTCTAATGAAAACTCATCGAATATTTTTGACATTTGTGTATCTCACGTAATTTTTATATTAAATCGTAACTTCATGTATGATACATGATTTTGTATTGAATCAGAATTTGTGAATGGCTTCATTGTAATTTAAAAGTGAAAAAATGTAATAATATTGACACAAGCACAGCTTACAGCCAAACCGGTTAAGAATTTAATAGTATCAATCCACTTTAAATAGCCAAACTGACTTCAATAATCACACTGATAATTGCCGAAGCGCATCTTTTATATAAAAACCCAGGTACAAAGCATACACTTTTTGATATGGAGTTGAAAGGTTCTTTGTTAAAGCTTGTCGTTTGTCTGATTTTTTAAAATTTAACTGGTTAAATTTTGCTCTATACAATTGCATATGTATTGTTACAAGCGGGCGAGTGCAGCGAAAGGAGAAAGCAATTAGCGACGTTTGACGAAGAGCCTGGTGCGAGCCGGGTTGGTTTGGTAGCCGTTGGATCGCTCGCGGTGTTTTCCGAAGTTTCACGCGCTCCTGGGCTCTCGCTCGCTCTGCTATATAAGGGGCGGGTTGCCGCAACTTGGCAGAATTCCTCTCGAAGGTGTAGCGACTCGTATGAGCTGATTATTTTTCTCGATTGTTATTAGTGAGCTGTGTTTACTTTTGCTGTTAACGTTGCATAATTGAGCTCGCTGTGATTTACTGTTTGCTGTGCTATACGATATCTATTTTGCAGTCTGTTTATTGTGCGTAAGGCTTGTATTTACGCTGTTAGTGAGTGTTGACTATTGGATTGTTTTTATCTGAAGTTTTCCTTTCTCAAGTCATCCGGTAAATAGCTGTCAATAAATTTGTTTTTGCTGTTCTCAAGTAAAGTCCATTCAATCCGAACCCGCTACGCTAAAAACGTAACAACTGGTGTCAGAAGTGGGATTGAATGGTGAAAACTAGAGCGATGGAGGAAGCAGATAAAGCAAAATTTGAACAGCTTTTTGCTTTCCTTAAAGAAATGAAAAAAGGGCAAGAGAAGATGGAGAATAAAGAACAAGGGCAAGAGAAGATTGAACAAGGCCAAACTAATATTGTTGAAGCAATCAACTCCAAGGTTGCTGCTTTGGCAGAAAAGGTTCAAGAGAACGATACAAAGATTCGTAATATTCAGCAGAGTTGTGAACAGAATGTTGAAAATCTCCGTAGAGTTGAAGAGAAATTTGAAGAAAAATTTAACGCATTTGAACAAGAAATTGAGGAAAAACTGAAGAAAATGGAAGGTGTACGGATAAAATTCAAAAACCAATCCCCGAATGTTCGAGAGCCTTAAATAGCTCAGCCTGTGCCTGTTATTCCTAAATCAAACATTAAAGTGTCCACTTACGACGGAAAAATATCGTGGAAAGTCTACAAGACTCAATTCTCCATCTTCGCAGAAGCCAATGGTTGGGATCCAGTCACGAAGGCTCGTCAGCTGGCTGCATCACTACGGGCTGAAGCTGCTGACATTTTGAGAACTATTCCCGAAGATCAACATCTGGAATTTGATGCTCTTTCAAACATTCTGGGGTTGCGCTTCGGGGAAAAATGTCTCAAGGACTATAGTCGTCTTCAATTAAAGACTCGGCAACAACGATCGAACGAAAGTCTGCAAGAGCTTACAGCAGATGTAGAGAGGCTCTCCCGTCTTGCCTTCTCCGACTGTTAAAGATGCCAACTTGAAGTTGAATCCATCTAACTGCCGTTTTTCCGTCATGAGGTAAGCTACTTAGTACGCATAATTTCTGCAATAAGCCCTCTAAACAGACACGGAAAAAGTGTCTGCAGTTAGAGACTGGTGCCGCCCTGAAAATATGCAGGAATTTAGAAGCTTCATGGGCCTCTGCATATATTGCAGGAGATTTGTTAAAGGGTTTTCCTTGATTGCTAGACCACTACACAGGCTAACTGAAAAAAAATACTTTGGTCAGATGAATGCGAAAAGGCATTTAACAACTTGAAAGAAGCTTTGACATCGGCTCCCATCCTGTCCTATCCTGATCTTGAAAAACAATTCATCCTGGATACGGACGCAAGTAATGAGAGCGTTGGAGCAGTATTATCTCAAGAAATCGACGGCCACGAACGGATCATCGCATATTGGAGCCAAGTGTGTTTCGAAACAAGAGCAGAATTATTGTGTCACCAGGAAAGAATTGCTTGCTATAGTGAGGGTCGTAGAGAATTTCCATAGTTACCTTTATGGAAGGAAATTTCTTCTCCGAACGGAGCATGCATCTCTGACCTGATTTTAAATTTCAAGAATCTCGAGGGACAGATAGCCAGATGGAAACAGAAACTTCAAGTTTACGATTTCGAGTTTAAACAATGGAAAGGGTCGTTGCATGGAAATGCAGATGCCTTATCAAGAAAGCCCTGCTCCGAGGGTTGTCACTACTGCTCCTCTGCTGAAAAGAAATATGGGATTGTTACACCAACTGTACGCCAAATCACAGGAACCGTTCCACCTCAATCTGATCCCTGGAGTGATGAAGAGGTTCGCAAGGGACAAATAAATGATCCTGACGTTAAACCGATTATGGAATTTATGCAATCAAACAATCCCAGACCTGAATGGCTGGACATTTCAAGCATCAGTACTGGAACTAAACGTTATTGGGCTCTCTGGAATTCACTCGAAATTATAAATGGCATCTTGTATAGAAAACTTGAGTCCGAAGATGGAAAGTCATTTAAGTAGCAACTTGTACATCCTTGATCAAGGATAAATCAAGTTCTGAAGGAGTTGCACAGCAGTCCTGCAGGTGGCCACTTCGGAGTCATGATGACAATTCATAAAGTCCGGGAACGTTTCTATTGGAATAACATGAAAGATGATGTTCGAGAAAGATGCAGAATATATGATGACGTAACACCCGTGAAGGACCAAACACATGGTCGTGGTAAGTTACAGCGGTATAATGTAGGTGCGCCATTTGAGAGAATTGCCTTTGACATCTTGGGACCTCTTCCCCGGATGGACAATGGAAATAAAAACATTCTGGCCGTTATGGATTACTTCACAAAGTGGTCAGAGGCTTATCCAATTCCTGATCAAGAGGCGACTACTGTAACAGAAGTCTTACTTCAGAACTGGATTTATAGATTCGGAACACCTCTTCAGCTCCACTCTGATCCAGGGAGGAATTTTACTTCTGCTGTATGTAAAGGACTTTGTAAACTCCTCCGAATCAACAAAAATTGAATTCAGAAATGAAAGACTTTGTACTTAAAGCATGACGAAAGCATAATTGGTCAAAAATGAACACAATGCATACAATAAGGAAATAAAACTAAAAATTTATGTATTTGTTAAACTCATAGTATCGTTTCACATGATTGTCTGTCCAGGAGGAAGAACAACAAGCAGATGTTCCTTAGTATGTGACATGCCCTCTTATCGCAATGGCTGCTTCGCACCGTTTCCCCATACTCAGCACTAGATTGTCCAACAATTCTAGAGATAAGATTGCCTATTCCTCAATCAGCATCTGTTTCAGTTGTTGACTGTTGACTGGAGGATGTAATCGTACCTCAAGGCTTCCTCCCAAAGCATCCCACACCTCCTCTATGAGATTTTAATCGGGGGAGCGTGCTGGTCAATCCATTCGAGTGATATCTTCCCTTTTCAGTAGCTGCTAAACATCAGGAGTCCGATGTGACCGTGCATTATCCATAAACACGAAATCTGCTCCAATGGCACCTCTGAATAGACGCTCATGGGGAAGGATCACCTCCTTACAATAGCGATCTCAGGTTATAGAACCTCCGTCGAAAACGTGGAGCTCAGTTCTTCCGTTCAGCATAATGCATCCACAGACGACAATTCCATTACCACCGTAACAGTCTCTTTCCATGATTTCACTGGGATAAAACCGTGTCCCGACCTCTCTCCAAATCAACTGACGCTGAGAATCGCTTATATCACTAAAACGATTCTCATTTGAAAGAGGACACGACTCCAATGATGAGATGTAAAGTTTTTGTGCTCCTTTCACCACTCTAAACGGTGCCGCCGATGGCCAACTTTCAAAGGGATATAGCGTTCAGGACGGCGGGCAAATAGGTCCTCTTTGTGAAGGTGTCTAGACACAGTAAACCGCAACCCCTTTGCTGCACACAGTTGCTAAGCAATAGCGCTTGCTTACTGTTTTCGGGATCTTTTCGCCTGCAGGACGTTATAGCGGCCATCCACTGCTGTCGTTTTCCTGGAGGGGGCACCACCAACCTTTTTAACAGTTGTACCTGTGGTTTTGAAGGCTTTCTAAGCGTGCGAAGCGACACTTTTTTTGATTCCAAACTCTTCAGCCACAGTGGTCACACTACGCTTCTCCTCCAATTTTCCGATCATTCTTCCAAGTGTGAAATCGTCCACGTGATTTATTTTAGCCATATTTCACTAAAGAACTCACTAGTGTTTGGAGCGAATGTACTTAATTGCATCTCCGTCCTTCCTTTTATTGTAGTCTTGAGCTGCGCGCGCCAACCGCACGCGTTTTGCGTACACTCACGGCACCTGTGACGTTTCGTTCCTGATATTTGCATGCGCTTGATCTTTCTCCTGAATTACGTGTTCGTTGTACTGATCGCAAGAACTTCTTTTCTGCAGTTTCATAGCTATCTGCTTAAAATTTACATTGTTGCTTAAATTTTTCACACCAATGTATTAGAATGGGAGAAAGTATATAGCAACATAACAACATGTAAAAGAATTTGTGAATTAGAAACAGGATATATCAAAAAGTGTTAAACCATGAAGCATTTATCTCTAATACAGAGGGGAACCACCTTGCATTACTTTTCAAGTCTCTCAAGGTGTTCTCATACTGTTTATGAGAATGCTGATAAATGTTGTGTCAACAAAGCTCATTCTTCCAAAAGCATGGTTTTTAACTCCTAGAGGGTCTCGGGAGGTGGGGGTGGGTGGAGTCATACTGTAGAATAGTCCTTCCTTTGCAATCCCATACATGCCTAACAGGACTGGATTCCTGAGTCATACGGCGAAGATCCTCATCATTAAGAAAATCATTAAAAACTGAGCTCTTTGTGGCCGCCCTTTACCTTTCTATCATCCGAGCTAATGGCTTTAGCACCCCGGTCAACTTAACATAGGCTTGACGCATCTCTTCTCCATAGCAATGTATGGCGACAGTATCCGCATCGAAGGCGTGTAGTGGTCTACAATTACCCAACATTATGCAGATATAAACAAGAATTCATTTGCCACTAAATTTGTCGTATTCTTTTGCGAAGAAGAATGTTAGCGTGTCCTCGTTCTCTCTAGATGAAGATTCGACGAGAATCATTCTGTGTGAAGAATCTCATCACTGAAAAAAACAAGCCCTAATTCTTCCTGTCACCAAGATTGATATGCTTGGCTCCACAATAACCCAGCTTTCTTGTTAGATGCAGTCAAAGGTACGCATACGACTGGGCGCAAGAGGTTCTCTCTGCTGGACGTCTATATACTGTTTTCCTGGAAATTCTTATTCTATACGCGGCATCGCATGTTCACGAGCAAGCTGAAAATCCGTTGTTAGCTTATGTGGTCGTTTGTTTAATGCCAGATAGCGTGCAGGTGCGGTTTCTCTGTTAAGGCCTTGGGTGACCCTCCTATTGACAGTACTGCTTGTTCAAAATTGATTTTACAACTTGGAATACAACTTTCGCTGCCTTTTTGTAACCATCGAACCCCTTCCGCTTGCAATTGGCCAACTCCAAGCCTACCAACGGCTCTCCATCTGATGGAATCATATAAATGATTTTGAAAACCCATTATCGCTACAATAGACTAATTGTTTGTTTAAATGTAATATTCACAAAACTGATGGCAAAAATCCTAGTTGCTTAAAAAGTCTTAATTCCAGTAGTTTTGAAAAAACTAAACTTCTTTTTTTCAATCGAAGGTTGAAATTGTGTTGCCCTTTCGTCAAGATAAATAAAATGCAAATTTTATTAATTTTGCTGGTAGTAATTTAAAATCATTTTGAAAAACATATTTGTGGCTTTGCGTTTGGACATGAGTGCAGATGAATTATAGAAATATGTTTGTTATGTAACGATGATCTGTAATTCAAATATCTTTTCTCATAAACGTAGAATAAAACAAGGTTATCGCTTCTGCTAAAACATTAAAAAAGACAGTGGGACACTTTGCTGTTGAGTTATTCTTGTCCCAAAAATGCTTTTTTTTTTAAATTTCATCTGGCTGGATAGTTCTCGAAAATCATCTTATTTTCTGTCAGTTGATAGATTTAGCAGAAAAAAATCTGCTTATCATAAATTGTGGATCTTCATTAGCTTCTTACTGTATACCATTTAGATGGACGAAATCCTGGCTCAAGCGTCAGGAGACGACACAAGGTACATAGACCAAAGTACTTCATTATTATTGTAACGTTACATATGTAATCTTGCAATTTGTTAAGGTTATTAAATTTTACTTCAAACTCTAAAGCACAAAACCACTTCCACGTCTGTTTTGTAGCGTTGATTTTAAGAAATGCGATTAACTCTCGTGGCGTATTTGTTGCTAATTACGTATAAAAAATATTCCATGTATTAGGGATATTTATATTTGGCTCGATTTTTAGTTTACAATTCTAGCTCGTGCCATGCATCTTTGGGTTAAAATCAAATAAGGAATTTGTCTCGTAACAAATATTTTGGCACAAACAGGATTAGCACTAATTTGGTCCAATTTTTAGTCCACAAGCTTAACAATAAATATCACATGTTAGACTCGTTAAAGAATGGAAAGGGATTAAGATCATTATAATTTTGGATACTATGTATTCACTTTGAAACTGATTTTGTGACAATAAAATAAAACATGAAGAAGCTCAAATCGTGCGTGCGCGCTCGCTCGCTCGAGCTTGACCCGAGTCATGAATCCGGTAATTGGCTAACTTGCGAGCTAATGTTTAATAGACTAATAAGAATGAATAAATTTTTAAAACGGTATAAAGTTTAATTGTCTCCATTTCCACAACGATTTCATATTCAAATGACGCAAACTGACCCATTTTTGATTAATTAATTAAGGTGGAAAAGGGGAAAAAATTGAATTTTATATCTTGCGTAGATTTCCTTTGCTTAATAATCATGCATATCTTAATAACATAGTAGCTATAGAAAGGGTTGATTATACGAAATTATTTAACAGAGATAAATATTAGCTTTAATTAGGTGATACAATCAGTCATGTATTTCAGAATAGTCATAAGTTGTCGATACAAACAGTACTGTATTATAGCACATACATAATAATGCGAGTTTTAATTTTTGATAACTGTAAAAAAATATGAAGTTACTTATAGATTTAATGATATCGCTCTTCTTTGGAATTCATGCCCATTGTTGATAATAACATGAAATGATGGTATAAGATGCCTCCTGTTGCTGTTTTGTAAAGTTCCTTTTCTTTCTTTCTTTTTTATTTATTAATTTTTTGAAGTTTTCAACTTTGTAATGATCGAATTCTATAAAATTATTCTGATGAACTATACACTTCTGCGTTCTTATGGCTACCCGAGTTTGTAATGCGTTAATCAGTGTCAAAATGCAAATTCGTAGCTGTTTTATTGATTTTCTGGATCATCGCATTGCTCTGTTCTCATATCGGAAACAGCTTTAATATGTAAGAAAGGCATTTAGCATTTTTACATGCGTCAGTTTTGACCATATAATGCTGTTCATAATCGATATGTTTGAATTCTGCTGAAATTAGGAAACAGACGTTTAAAATTAAACATGTCACTTTGCTCTTTTCGAATTGATAGAACAAGTGCTATCACTTCTTTTGTTACTTTTTGACATGGCTTCCAAATACCCCTTGGGACATAAGGAGCCATTAACTTAAAAAATACTTAAACATTCTTAGGAAAGTTGAGCTGATTTCTAACGATGGATTGTGTGATTAGCAGAACGTTGCGACATTTCCGTTTACAAAACCTGTGGAGTTTAAAGCAGAGTATTTTGAAAGGAGTGCCTTACCGGAACTTTTAAAATAATTTTAATTTTTGGGTTCTGCTCCTATTGAAAAATATTTTAGCTTCCATTACAATTGTATTAATTGCAACTATCTACAATTTGCATTATTTGTGCTTTGAGACTGTACTTGCTGAAATGCAATTTTTTTCGGGGGGGGGGCAGTTATCATGCAAGAACTTCCTTTTGTGCAGAGGTTATTTTCACACTGCTTAGGTCGTAAGATGGTATACACTATTATTCTAAAATATCAGTGTATTCCCAAATATTGTAAAGATTCTATCTATTTAATAAAAGGTTTAAGGCCTTCCTTTTCTCAAAAATTAATTCTTTTCTTAAAATATGATATTTTTCAATATGATCCGTTCCTAATGTAAAATGTTTCGGGCTGTTTATTGTTAAATAACGTCTTAGAAAAGTCAGAATATGAAAAGCGATTTATTTATAGAAAAAAAATGTAGTAATACTCTCTCATCTTTTCTTGTTCCAAAAGCTTACGACTTACTTAAAAATGAATTGTTAACAAGTAGAATTAGACTTTGGACCTAAACTGTAATCTTCTCACGTACAGAGTAAGTCCTCTTCTGAATTTTAAATATTTTTATATTATTTTAAATATTTAAATATTTTTTAATGTACTACGTTTTTAAAACGGACTAAAAGTTTAAAATAATTTCTTCTTGCCCCATACAGATGGTCTTGTAAATTTATCGTTGTAAATTTTAAAAATTAATAATCGCAAATTTTATAAATATGTATGGGGATAAGATAAAATAATTTATGTACTTTAGTTCGTTTTAAAATATAGTATATTAAAAAAATTTGTATTTTTTGTTTTTTAATCGTGCGTGTGAAATTTTGCAATCGTATTTAAATTAACTACCCGATGAGTTTGTCATGGCACTACTATCGGTAATGAAAATTTTCAATCAATTACAAAATTCATGCTGAATAGATAGACATACAAGAATGCGAGTTATTATTACTTTGCCATCCAGTTCTATACCGTGTTGCAAGTTTTAAGTCTCTAGTGAATTGGAAAGTTAGTTTAAGACAGATTGCAATATTTATACAAACAGATAGAATAGAAAGCTGGTTAATAAAATCTCGTCAGTAAAATAAGTGTTAATGACAATATCCACAGCCTTAATCTTACAAAAACAGTCCGTGATTTAGTTACAAATTATTATTAGATGGAGCTAAGATTAGATTTCTGCCAACAGAATGGTAGTTGAAATAAAGTAGGGGTGAATTTTTCTCACTCGTGATCTCTCCTGGAGTTGTAAAAATTTCTTCTTCCCCATGAGCACGAGAAAGATTTTTCACAAAGACAAATCTTTATGAGCTAGAAAAAATGAAACGAATGAACAACTGAGAAATTTAGCTGATAAACAAGAAACAGTAATAATAACAAACAGGCTTTAGAATTACATTTTTGCTCAGTAGTACTGAATTTTTAAAGAACTATGAGTAAGGCATGGTACCGGAGCCCTATAATTTCTATATCCCACTTCATTTGAATTCGTCGTTCCTAGTTTTGTTAAAGAACCCTTCAATTATCGTATTTCAATCCTATCCTTATATGAAATTAGTAAAAATAAAGTAAATTATGAATCAATGTAAGTGTTTTCAGAATAGAATGACTAAAAAGAATGCATTTCTAAGTATTCAGAAGAAGTAATGAAATTCATGAACCTTAAACATGATTTATGGAACTGTTCTCACTAACTGCATTCTCTAAAAATGACCCCATAAAAATTGTAATCACCAGTACAATAGGGGAGGGACTACTGTTCAGTCTTTTCGTACTTTTTTTGCTTATTATTTAACTGACCGCTTTTTCTCTAATATCAAAATAAAATTCTTTTAAAATTGCTTTTGTTATAACATAAGGAACTCAACTGCAATATTTGGCTGCAAATAACTGCATTTATTTGCTTCTATCGAGATCAATTTAACCTCTGATGCATTATTTTTTTCAATTTGTGATAATATATCTAAAAATAAATTTTCTTCGGCTATTTTTTTATCTTACTGATTTTGGATATATCTGATTTTCTTTAATGGGTTAGCTGCTTTTGTGTTTGATAATATTTTTTAAAGTTTTTTTTTCACATAATTCATTTTTAATTTCTATTTTTAGATTATATAGTTATTGGTTTGTGTCTGCCGATTTACATTTGAATTTCAAGATTAACTTTTTATTTCTTTTAAAATTACTTAATTGAGCAAAATTTTTTGAATTTGTTGAATATACGAGCTCGTAGTAGCAAACTGTCATGGGTAGGGGAGGAAATTTTATTTAATTAACTAGCGTCCTTTTGCGACCAGTCGGTTCGCCAGTATTAATGCCGACGAAAGGTTTCAATCAATTTTTTTATATATAACTTGCTCTCATAATAAGTTTTTCAGCAAAATATTTTAAGCTTCAAATTTTAATAGTCATATAATTCACTTATACTATTATGTAGGCCTTAAGCAGTCTTGATCTTTAAGCTCCGCATCTCTCTCTGATTTTCTATCAGCGCCCGTAAAATTCAGTTTTAAATTTAAGTGGAAATGATGAAAGTGCAATTAATATAAAGACCTCTTTACTCAGTCCAAGCATGTCTTTAAATAAAATTAAGAACTGAAAGCAGAGTAGTCCGACATTGAAGTTTTTTGTTCACTACAGAAATTGAAACATTATAATTTTTTTTATAATTTATA
>JAOUZG010012455.1:0-10451 GCA_026289955.1 Argiope argentata | reverse complement strand
TCTCCCTCTGAAATCACTAAGTAAAAGCCTGGATTTACTACCTGCTTATAGGACTTTTGTAATAAATAGGGAGTTTGCCTTAATTTTTTCTTTTCTCCTAAGAATGTTGTAAAAGAATGAATAAGTTTCGAATTTGTGCATGTTCTAGGATGCTACTTAATTTTGAATCATATTTATTACTGTCAATTAATGCTATAAAAGTGCATAATTCTCAATTGTGCACTAAGTAAATAATTGAATCTCGAAGAAGAGAACTATTAACATATTCATGATATAATTGTCAGTACTTACGTATTAGACAGTCTTCGCCAAGGATCACCAACGGTTTAGTTACTCATTGGCGACGGATTTAAATTTGGCGATATAGATCAATGGATTGCATTATTGCCGGATTGCCATAATTGAAGGTTTAGCAATTCATTGGTGACAAAGTTGGACTGTATAATACGCAAGTATCTGCCACCATAACTATTTACAAAGCAAAACAAGCTTAAGTTAAAATCACACCAAAATGTTTTTTTCTTAATTAACTTTCTTTTTAACCAGTTAACAGCGGAATAAAATTTTGTTAAGCTCGTTTCCCAGTGGAGACTTTCTTGCTTTCAAAATATTACGTTAAATATCTATCTTATAGACATATTTATCTTTTTTTCCTATTCTAAACGTCATCTTTTTTTACAAATTTAAGAACAAACGATTTTTTTCATCAGATTTCTAAACTGATAACTTTTTTTTTGAGTGTGCAATCGCACAAGTTGTCATATATACAAATCGATTCAATATACTTAATACAAATACAGCAAGTGATCTATATTTTTGAAATTCTGAATTAATATTTATTTACGTAATTTGATTAAATAGGGTAAGGTGGTGAAAAATGGGCAGTGTGGTAAAATGGGTAATTTTTATAACTTACTTTTTAAAAAAACGCAAAACTTTAAAAAATATCTTATAAAAATATCTATAATATATTTTAAAAATTTATAAGCAATTTTTTTTCTATTAAAAATTTTATATTTTGAATTTGACAATACTAGATTGCCCTATGTAAAAGTCAGAAATGAGTACTTTTTTAAGGTGTTAAAAACTTCCAAAAAGTAATTATTTTTGTTGATATATCATCAATATTTTTCCAGTAGTCAACTACAAGGGATTTTCAACAAGAGGTTTTCATAAACAAGAAGGAAATATTTTCAATATTTTATGTTTAAAAAATATTTTTGTATGATAGGCGAAAATGGGTGATGGTTAGGCTTAACAAGTTATAAATTTCTACATACTTAGATGTAATTATTTTAGCCAGATCCTTAATTTTAGAGTGAATTATGCAGCTAGTCTTTTATTATTGTTTGTTGTATCTTAAATTAAATTAATGCATAGGAATTGATTTTTTAGGTCTAAAATACCAGATGGTTAGATGGCTTTAATGTCCCAAATATAAAATACACAAAACAAAATAAAGCTAAACCACAAAGAACAAATCTTCTTACATCACATTCAAGTATGACCTAAAATGATTCAGTTCCAATCTCAAGTTTTAAGTTTAATTTACTTAAAATAATAACTAGAAATTGAATTGTTGTAAAACATGATGTAAAAAAAATTATTGGTCAGATTACTGGTATGGAAGAGGTATATTATATAGTTAAATATGTTAAGAAATCGGCAATTTGTGGCTATTATACTTTTTCTCATAACGATGATACTGACATTGTTGAAAAAAATATTCTTGAAATTTTAAAGGAACCAAGCTCAAATTACCATGGTCATTACACCATTTCAGAAAAAATTGTAATTAAATCTCGTTTTCTATGTATATCCCACCTTTTTGTAGAAAAATAATAATTTTTTAAACTAAACTTTGTATTATTATTCAGCTTTTTAAATTAATACCCATTTTACCACACCTCTGGTGTAAAATGGGTATAAAAAAAGAAGTAAAAAATGATAACTGTGCAAGGTAATAAACACATTGCATGAAAAACACAAAAAAGGGTTGTTTATACTGTTTTTTTAAGTGTTAAATGCGAAAGCAGTATTTTTACTTACCCATACCCCACCCTCTTTACCATATTAATTTCTTTTTAATATGAAGATTTTTTAATATAAAATCTAATAATTGATATTTTGATTGCAAAAAAAATGTGGCATCTTTCAGAAATCTCTACGCTATTTGTCTTTTACTGTCATCCATAATATTCTTTGATAAATGACATAAAGAAGATAATTTGATATAAAATGAATAGAATTTAAATTTGTTTATCCAGATGTATTCAAATCTACGAAAGAATATGAATTAATCTCCGTGTTTTATTTTTAAAAAAAAAACACTTCATTACTTGTATTTATTTTACTTTCCTCTGTACCTTAATCCTTCGAAACGATTTCAGTTCTTCGTGCTCGTTTTTAAAGCTTTATTTATTCTTTTTTTTGGAAACTACGTTATTCATTTTGCTAGTTTTTCTGAATTTATATTATGAAGATATTTTTTTGGTATTTCTTCTTTTAACTCTTTTATCAAGGCTTATTATGTTTGAAATGATGAATGCAAAAAGCCATGTTTTTAAACATAAAATCCTATAAAGTTAAAAAAAAGAAATAAATATGTGAAATTTATTCTTCGGTATTTGATAAGCTTATATTATGATTTATTATTTACTTATTTTAAATTGTGGATTTTTTAAATCTGAAAAATATGCGTATGGGATATACATAGGTGTGCGTGTGTGTTTGTGCTTGCGCCCTTTTCTCCTTGTTTATCCTACTAACTCTCTTCGAATTTTTATTGTGTGTATTTTCAGTTAGATCTCTTACATACAAAGTAATGCTCATGTATACTCAATGCGTGTGGGACATGCGTATGGAATATACATACGTGTGCGTGCTTTTCTCCTTGTTTATCCTACTAACTCTCTTCGAATTTTTATTGTGTGTATTTTCAGTTAGATCTCTTACATACAAGGTAATGCTCATGTATACTCAATGCATGTGGGATATGCGTATGGAATATACATACGTCTGTGTGTGTGTGTGCATGCTTTTCTTTTTGTTAATCCTACTAACTCTCTTCGAATTTTTATTGCGTGTATTTTCAGTTAGATCTCTTACATACAAAGTAATGCTCATGTATACTCAATGCATGTGGGATATGCGTATGGAATATACATACGTCTTTGTGTGTGTGTGTGCATGCTTTTCTTTTTGTTAATCCTACTAACTCCCTTTGAATTTTTATTGTGTGCATTTTCAGTTAGATCTCTTACATACAAGGTAATGTTCATGCATGCTCAATTTAAATGCGCATTGTATTATAAGGATCAAATTGCGGAAGAAATTAAATGCGCTCAATTTTAAGATGGTTATAATTGTTTGACTAATTATGTACATCTTTCACAATTGTACCAAGTCCTGTGATATCATATTATTAAAAATGTAAAAGTCAGTGTAATTTATCTTCCAATTGCAGGTTATCTATTTTTTATTATTTAATTTCGTTTCTCACTTTTCTTCTTTGCGTGCATAAATTGCTCAAATAATAAGATGAATCTTCATTTTTTAGTTGATGAATGAATGAAAAAAGTCAATGCATGAGTGAATATTCCATAATATGATAAATATATCATTTTAATTAAATATATTAATTTTAATTATATATTTAATGAACATGTCAAAAATTAATTCATTTCAACAATAAAAGGTGGTGTATAAAATTATGTAGAATATTTAAAAGTGTTAAAGTTCCAAAAATATGGCAAAATTACTTTTTAGGATTTTTTTTTTAAATTTTAAAAGGTGGGGGATACTTTTACATTAATTTTTTACATGAAGGGTGTTACATGAAGAATATGCTTTGTTTTTAATTAATTAAAATATAATTAATACAAAAAAAGCTTTGAACTGCACATTCTCACTTTCAAAGTTTATTTTGGCCAAATTTGGTACCTAATCAAATAGTCCGAATTTTAAAGCACCATAATGTAAAAACACATATTTTTCTTCGTTATGAGTTTAAATAGTAATAAATTGTTTTTAAACATTTTTAGTTGAATCAGTTTAAATCATTTTCATAATTCTTTTAACGAAATTTGTAGAAAAATATTTAAAATACAATTTTTTTAATGCTAACTCCTTAGTCCCATCACATAACTTAGATAATTTTACAATAATAATGATCCTATTTTTTTATTTGAAGGAAAATAAATTACAACGAAAAACTAATTAATGTCAAATCCAGTACCGATCAAACAAATTATTTTATTAGATTTTACAAAAATGAACGTAGCGAATATAAATAAATTTGGATTGAGCTTCAAATTTAGAAGAAAAAAAACGAAGATTTTGGAGATTTTGAAAAAAAAAGCGTAAAGTGTAGCAATTAAGATTCAAGATTAAAGATAAAGTAATTAACAAGAATAATAATTTAGTTAGATTGAAACTTCAAGCGAATTCTTAAAATTAAACTTAATTGGGTTAGGCTTGAAGCAAAAAAGATTGTGGGAGTTTTCATTGTTGCAATCAAGAATAGTTTTTTTTAGGGTTTCGGAACAAAATCTTCTGGAATTTCTAGTGAACAAAGCTTTCTTTAATTACTAAGCGCTTAAGTCTTAGGGAATAATTTATAGCTTTTTTTTGTCGAATTAGCGTTTAATTAAATGATACACAATTTCTTCTCTTTAAACTGCTCAGCTGCTCTTAGGTAAAACTGAATAAATTATTTTTATACTTCTCACATGGTTTCAAAGACAAACGATTTCATTCAACGATCATTTCAACGTAAACAATGGATATTTTTCATCAATTTTTTCATGTTGTCTTCTGTACATATTCAAAAATGCATACATTTCTTTTGCAAATATGAATGTTTTTAAAGTTATATTTTCAACGTCATTAGCATGAATCAACTATTGATTATTTACTATTAATAATTGCTGACAGTCTATGGAATATTGTTTTAAAATGTTACATTGCTGATTGTTGTATATCATTTTCTTGGTTATATAATTTTGCATATTTATGTAATATCCTCTGTAAAAATCAAATACATATACTATTATTATTTGTTTATAAAAATAATTTTTATTTGTTATATTTTAAGTGTAACTAATAGAAATCAATAATTATTACCAATAGAATATTTGTTGACTTTCTATTAATTAGTGTTTTAAACAATTGCACTGCTCTCGAGATGTTGGTTGCTTTATATTATTTGCATAATTATATAGCCAGTGATGTCTAACTAAACAATAATTGAACGAATTCAACATGATTGAAAAGTAAAGTTACGATGATAACACTACAATAAAATTGCCAACATTAAAAACTATCATTAATATCATGATCATCATTATTATTACTAAACAATTTGAAGAAACCAACAAGATGATCCATAAAATAAAATAACACCCTCTCTGAATAAAAAAATATGTATCAGAAAATAAATATTATTAATAATAATAATAAAATAATGAAAAAAATCTTAATATATAGGAATATGCACTGTAAATGTTCAAATCGAATGTTTTAATAGTTAATGGAAGTATTTAACTCACATTTAATACTTTCAATGCTACCGACGAGATATCTCGTCTCTATGATGCTTCCATTTGCATGTTTCTGTGGGCTAAAATTTGGGATGAAAAAGTAAAAGTATTCTTCAGAAATGTATTAGAAAGTTCAATCTTTCTAAACTGGCATAATAGACAAATGTTTGCTCACAGAAATCTGGAAATGGAAGAACCTGAAAAACGAGATATCTCGTCGGTAGAGTTGAAAAAAATTATATTATCATACCTGCATTCATGTAAAAGCATTATAAATTTCATTATTCGTCCAACAGATATTTTTTATTGTTATTTTGAGTAATAATTTAGAAGCAGATTGAAACGTATACACTGTTATATGTTAATTGAAATAAATATAGATTTATTTCAATACAAACGCTGGTTCATCATTGTATGTATATTGGCAGTGTTCACAGATTAATAATCCATTATTCATTTTCCTGTGAATAATATGTGAACTGATTAAATTTTGAATTTATACCATATCCATTAACTATTAGTATGAAATATGAAAAAATGACAATTTTGTATATGAAAGATTTCATCTATTATCTATCAATCACCGTAATCAAATCAATATTTCATCAAGATCTATCGATTTTGGATTCTTGAGTCGAAGGCCAAGGTTTGATCCTCTTACCTAAAGCAAATTAGAGAAAGAGGTAAAAAACAAACGACTGTTGATTGTTGAAATAATAGGAATATATTGTTGAATAATAGAAATATATTGCAACATAGAAAACGGCTCTTTATCAGCTTTTTAATCAATCTTGCACTGAAATGATAGCCAATTTATGCACCGAATTGTGAAATTTTTAATACTTAAAGTCAAAGTAAAAATTAATCCAAGACATAATTCATTTGAATATTCTGAAATATTTCAAAGTGGAATTTCCAATCTACTATAGATGAAAGAAATATAAAGGTCAAAATTAAAATGTGTCATCGACTTAAAAGTTTAAACAAACTCACAATTCAGGAGATCTATATTTAATTCAAAGCAGACACTTGCGAATATATAATCAAATATGCTAATCAAGACAGTAGTTTTTGAATTATTTGCCCTTTAGACTTATCCCACTTTTCTAAATTGCTTAATCATCTTTATTTAGATAACTTGAAGCATAGAGTAGCCACTTTGTAATGTGGTGGTGGTGAAGTCTGGCCCTTTATGTATATATTTTACGATTCGCTTGCAAAAGAGTTGGAAATATTTGGAGGTTAAATTTATGAATAATGACTCTGCAGTTCTAAAGGGGTGTTTACAGTCAAATTCATATAAATGTCATTATCTTTGATTATGACCAAAAGAAATATGACTAATTATGTATTTTATTGCATATATATATATATATATATATATATATATGATTTTTTTATTAAAAAATTATGCAATATTTATAAAATACAGTACAATATTTTGTAAGAAAGTGCTACACTTTTTACACATATAAGCTTAAAAAGAAAGCATAATAGGGAAAAAAGAGAATTAAAGAAATTAAATAATAAATATTTGGTGTGAAAAGAAAGTACATTTACCTACGACTTTTAAATTAATAAGCCAAATTCTCATTTTAAAAGAAAGGATTGCAGCTTCCTGTATCGATATATTTAATTATGCTTTCTCTTTTTCAGACTATGAGGGGCTTTATCGGATTGTTCATGATAATATTTCTCACATGTCCCGCCAAGTGCATCCCAGACATGCTCCATATAATTAAGGTGAGTAATCTATATATTACTAGAAATTTTACCCATTTCCAAAATTGCCAACAAAATTCATAGCACTAGATTACATACAGCTTTATCATGTACGATGAAAATGAAATAAAGAAGAATCTCCAAGATCGCGTAAAACAATATAGCATCTTGGTAATATTTATATTCTTAATAATTTTTTCAATACAAAATTATTTGTGACTGTTAAATTGAAGTCCTGCTGCAAATCATGAGACCACTACCTCTTTAATGGTAAACTTTTAGGATGCTAGAAAAATAGTAGTTAATATCTAATAATTCTAGCAAAATGAACTCTAATAAAAAGTCGTTGCTTATGTTTATTTATTATATGGTTTTACTTAATTCATTAAAGCCGATGATTCACGATACTTCTTATTTCTCTTGCTTTAATTTGAAATGTTCTATGACGCTCATTTGGAAATAGGTAGGTAGTCATCTGGAGTTAACTAGCAAAATATCAAGATCCTCCCAGGTAGCACATCCTATAGAAAAATATTGTACAATATTGTACCTCAATATTAAACAATAGTGCGAATAATGATCAATATTGTACATTATTTATTTGCTGTTAGCCATGGCCACCATCTGAAATATTATTGTGTTTTCCATGCTTGTCTGACTTTTTTATTCTAAGTGTACAGCAAACATTTGATATTTGCTATTATCAGAAAACATTATATAATAATTATCAACTGCAATAACTTTGTTTGGTTATTCGGATGCATGACTTAAAACTAATATTTAGGATGTTATGAAATCGATTTCTAGTATGATTAATAAAACGGTAAGTTTTAGAGAATCATAAATAGGGCCTGGATGGCCTGGTTGGTAGAGCGTTAGACTCGTACTCCTTAGGTTACGGGTTCGAAACTCACCGGCCAAAAGATTCCCCGAATGCATGGCGACTGGCACAAGTTAAATCTGTTTGTGGTCGCAAATTCCACCATATCGAGAGTTGTATCTCTGGGGGTACTGGGTCAGAGGTGATCGTTCTGTGTTCCAGGTCTGAATTAAGATCTGATGTGAATGAATGAATGAATTTGAATGAATATAGTGCACTCCCTAAAAAGACTTGTGACATGTGTGTAGCTAAGTCGTACTCTTGGCCCTAGATGGCTCTACTTGAAGCAAAGAGACACGTTTCTAAGGCTTAAAAAATCTGCTGATCGTATCAGTGGAGGCTTGTCCACGGCAAGTGTCATTAGTCACAACACAACAGAATCATAAATAAATGTTAGTATGTGAATTCTTCATCCAATCAGTAACGCTCAGCAATATAAAGTTAATTTCTTATCCTGTTATCAAAACACAAAGTTTCAAAGAAATATATGCAAATATAAAAAAGTCAGTTTTTTATCCGATCAAAGACGAATAAATCATTACAAAATCCTAAACACCTGTCTTGTAGAATTGCTTTCTTCCCAAATAAGTGGAATGTGTTCATTGGTAAGATTATCATGATATAATTTTTACATTTAACATAGACAAATAATAAAACAAATTGCCTTTATTCTGGCAATTATGTTAATAATTTTTGGTCTGGCAATTATTCTGGCAATTATGTTAATAATTTTTGGTTTCTTAATATTTGTTTTGGTGTAAGAAAATAAGCTCTTAGTCTTCTTTAAATTCTTAACATCAACTTGTCTTAAATGAACCTTGCTCCAAAATAACATTTATCTGTTCGTAATACAAATGTCGGCATTCTTCAAATATTTTGAAAAGTGTAAGATGAATGTATCTTCACGTCATTTTGATTCAAATTTATGTATTTCATCCTTCAAAAATTATTCCCTAATTTAAAAAAAATATTTTAAATTTTACAACATAAAAAAAGAATTAATGATTCTTGTAACAACTTTTTTCCCCAAAGTTTGCATTTTGATACACTTAGTTTTTATACTAGACGCCGCAATTCATTTTTTATGAAGAAAATAAGTTTTACTAGTCACTTATAAAAAGTATATTTTATAATTCGTGAAGAAATGATTAATTTCAATAAAATGTATTTTGTCATATTATCCATTAAGCATAAGTGCAGATGGGTTTTCATCTTATCAATGCACTTTGTGAAGCATATTATTACATCATATTTATTATCACAATTTACTAAATTTTTTAAGGTATGGAATTTTAATAGATGTCGTAAACTAAGTCAACTTTGGAACTTTTTCAGAAAAAAAAGGGGGGGGGGTCCTCCTAAATTCCTAAAAGAAACATTATTGTTGTCGATACTGTAATCGCACATCATTTAACGAGGATCTTTTTCTATATTTCAACTCTTGTTGATTGTTTTCAACTTTTAATCTGCATCTTCGTTTTTATCTTTTAATTTGTACTTTTGTTTTCAATTTACTAAAATCACTTTTAATTCTTATTGAATTTTGACCATTTAATTTCCAAATTTTAAATAAAGTAGTTCTAAAATTACCGTACAAGAAAATATTTTTTTTCTATTTATAAATTAAATAAATGCAATTCTTCTAATAACTCAATCGTAAACAATTTTAATGCTTTTATTCTATATTTATTTTTGAGTTAAAAACGCAAATTTTTTATTTCCCAAAAATAAAATATGAAAGTACTAAACACAAAAATACTCAAAGAACTATCTCAAGTATAATACTAGAGCTAGTTTTACTTCAAAGCCAATACAATATTTCCAAGACGTTGTACCTCAATATCTGTATCTCATTTCCAAAACCTTTTTTATGTCTCTATCTATTCTTGAGATTATAAAAACCCTCCGCCCATAAAATTAGAAGAAATTTGAATTTGAAAAAATTAACCAACAGATCCACTCTTGCGAAACTAACTCCTGACTGAAAATTCTTTAACTCAAAAACTTTTTTTTGAATTGCAGTCAACAAAAGAGCAAAAATTGAAGTTCTGCACAGTAGAAATAGTTCTATCCACCCTCTTTGAGCAATTCTGCCCACCCCCTTACTTCTTAGTAGTGCCTTTTTTGCCAGGGCGGGAAGCCAAGTGCCGCCCCAGCATGAACCAAAGTATCTTCTCCTGATGGGGGACATAAAATAAGACTGAGAATAGTGTCGTTGTTGGATAGGGTCGTAAATTGGAGAGGGTTTTACTTTCAAAAGAATTAAAGAAACACTGCAGAAAGGAAAATGAATAATATAAGCTCTGAAA
>JAOUZG010012449.1:0-23852 GCA_026289955.1 Argiope argentata | reverse complement strand
TGTTGATTTTACAGTCCTAATACAACTTATAACGAAATTTCAGAATCTAAAGATCTAAGAAATCATAATTTTTTTAAAGAAAAAATACAAGACATTTGTTGAGATAACAAAAATGTCCAATTTAGAATTCTTCAAGTCATTTCTTAACAATACAAACTCCACGGATGAAGAAAAAAATATTAGGCATAGAATAAACATCTTAGGCAGAACAAAGGAAAACAGCTCATTAGACAATAGAAACTACCAGCAAGGATAGTTTCGTCTTAAGAAAAATAAACTGGAACAAGTTTTTCATATTTCTAGTTAAGAGCCTTTCCCTAATGATATCTCTTTCTTTCTGATTCGTTTTATTTACGGATTGTTTATGAATAAAACCAGATAGGGCTGGAAACACGAGAGTTTTGATTTTAAAAAAAAGTCTTTAAAATTACACAAAATATGCGACTTGAATATATTAATATAAGTAAAACACAATTTTTATTTTTGAAAGCAATTAACTGACACATTGATTGATTATAAAGATTAAATATATTGATTATTTTTGATGTATTGACATTTTGAAGAAACACGTAAATTAGGATAAGAAACTTTAGATTTGATGAGCTATATTGTTTACTAAAGTTTCACGGTTTTCTTTTGCAATTTAAAAATTCTAATAGCGTTTTAAAGAACACTTCATTCAAGCTGTATTTGAGTTATACTATTACACTAAAATTTACTGGAGTAATTTAGTAAGATTTTTGTATAATACTTCAAATTTTTACATGATTGAGTTTGATAAATCCAACAAGCTAAACTTGAAGAAAATTATAAATTTAACTGCAAGAACCCGTAAACAGCAACTAAATCAGATATCGTCTAATCATACGAAGAGATTTAGGATATTATTGTTGCTTCTTATGTCACTTGCTATGGATAAGCTCGCTGAAGTAGTCAACGATTCAAGCCTAATCAGCGTTTCTCGTTTTGTAGTAGCGCCAACGAGGGCCAAGAGTATGTCTTAGCTACTTACTCATCACATTCGCTTGCAAAGCCTATTTGTACGGGGGGGACACAGTCACACATCTCACAGATTGAACAAATGAAGAACAATTATGTCCGAACCGGGACTAGAAACCCGGAAGAATGTAAAAAGGCCTATGGTAGAGAATGTGATGAGGGAGTATCAAAAGTCATACTGTTGGCGATACAGCAAAAACACTAGATGCTGATTAGAATTAAGCCTCTGTTTTTAGAGGGGCACATTAACTTACCTTACAGAGAGAACACAGAAGGACAAACAGGCCCGAATCGGGATTAGAACCCGGGACTCTCAGATCATGGGGAAAACGCGCTATCCCTATTCTAGAACGCCAGCTTTGGGACAATGAATACCAGAAAGGAAGAGTGAACAACTATTTATAGTCCTTTACGTAGGCCTTTTTTGGTATTATAAAGCAGACAAGGTTCTGATGTGGATTCGATGTGGAACAATTTCACATAAATTTCTGCGACTGCAGAAAAAAAGCACCATTTCCTTTGATTTAAAACCTCTCATGTTTTTATTTATTGATTATCTTCAGAAAAAAGAAAAGAGTGGAAACTTAACTGCATATATGGAATTGCGTGTCTGTGCGTAATTTTGATTTCATACACGCGATTTAGTTCCCAGTGTTAGCAGAAGGGAAGAAAATTCGAAAGAATAAAGAAGTTTTAGCTCTACTTTCTAAGAGTTCAAAAAGTAAACGGAAGCATAAGAGCATGTAACATTTCATAGAAAAACTCACTCAAAGAAAGTTGGTATCATCTCTGTAAAGTATGTGAACTGCTTTTGATATGAAGTTTTTGAAAAAAAAAATAGTAAATAGTTATGTTTTCAGATTTTTGAGTAAAATAAATAGAAAAAAGTCTATAAAAATAAGCAAACTGTGTCAATTTAATGCCAGAAGTTATTTTAAAGACCATAAAAAATTTGTGCCAGTGTGTTTAAAAAGAGATACAAAGCAAAAAACTTCTATCTTAGAATTTTATCAATAAATATGTTCAAAATTTTGCCAATCGCAATAGAAAATATATGATCTAATGACTGAGATAAAAAATTATTTCAGCTCAATATTTAAAATGGGAATTCGCCCTTTTTGAGTAATAAAAGATATCCATTTTTTTCGCGTTGGGAAGAGCAGATAGCAGCTCCCAGATATAAAGGTGTCTAATACTTCAGACAGATAACAGCTTCTGTGCATTGGACTAACACTCAATCTTTCATTATTGTCTAATAATCTTAATCAATCGGTTTGTGGTATTTATTTATACCTGACTTAGCGTGAAAACTAGGATTTTTGCTAAGGTTCTGGAAGGTTCTAAGCTACCTCGCTTAGTAATGATCCTAGAGATTAGGTGATGAAATTTTCCAGAACTCTATATTTTTTGACTAATCTCGTCATGTCGCCAAGAATCCCGCCAAAAGGTCACCAAATTACTGGAAATGCCGTCTTTACATAAAGAGCGTTTAAATTCAGCGATTTTCACCCCAGAATCTGAGTATATCAGAACTATCTGAGATATTTCAAAACGAATGCAAATATTTACAGAATTCGCAACAACAGGATGCATTTAAGTAAATACATTATTTATTCTCTAGCTTACTATACTTTGCAAAATACTGTATGAAATTTTAACGAAAATCCGGAATTTGAGCGAAAAAATATGCATTATATTTTAATTTTTGGTGTTAGGAAGAGATTCTACCAAAATTTCTAATTTGAGAAAATAGCAATTCAGGACTTAAAATATATTTCGTTAGTACGTATTTTACAGACGTAAAAATCTATGTTACTCTCACAGACTGAAATTAGAAACAAGGATTAAAAAGTTTTATAAAAAAGAAATTGATAATGATAAAAAAGAGTGGAAAACTGGAATTTTAGCAAAAACATCTCCAATTATTCAACGACATACAAATGTGAAACATATAATTTGTTTTACATAGTTCACTAAATTAGAGGATACTTGAATAGAAAATGAGACAGTTAAGAAGTAGAGGAATATTTCGTACGCACAGATATAACATTTGAACAGAAAATGAGATATAATTATTAATACAATATATTTTAAATATATAAATATGATTTGATAAATATAAATGAAGTCGATAATTTTCAATAAAAAAATTGAAAACAGCTATTAAATAATAACGTGATATTAATTTTAATGTATAAGAATTGTGACTTTAGAATGAAACTTTTAAAATATCGTTTAAAAATGAGCAGTGTCACTTTACACAATGATTCAGTTCCCCCTTGAATATATAATTCCACAATATTTGAAGGAAATCGGTATTACTAAATAAATTTAAAATTTTCTAAACAGTTGTGTACACGGTGTTAAAATTCGATTAATACTTAATAATTATTTGTGATAATTTACACATAAGTAAAAATTCAAAATCGAAAGTTTTTACCATAATAATATATTTCATATTAATCGAATCAATCTAACAGTTTTTACTTAATTACTGAGAATGATTTAATGGGTATATCCAACGTTACTTAAATCTTGCAATAAATTTTTCAAAGGATTAGTTTTTATAACAGAATAAATTGCTATAGAGTTTTATCATATAATTTAATATTTGTTATAATGTATTAAGATTTTAAAAAATATCGATACAAAGAATGAAAATTTTAAATTAAAAAAATAATAATCTATTGAATAAAAAATCTATAAAAATTTGTCAATTTACAACTTTATTTTTCGTTTGTAGCCTTTAATAATTTTTTTACTATAACCCAGAAAGATAATATAAAGATTATAGTGAAATTTTATTGTTATAAACTAAATATCAAGGTTATACTTCAATTCCTTGACTCATATTTATATCAAAAGTTCCTGTTTTTTTAAATAAAACATTTTAACATATTATTCTTCTTAAACATAAATAAAACATATTTGTCAACTAACTGTTTCATCCTTCGTAAGATTATCATTGTATTTTTTTGTTTTATTTGCTAAATTATTATTATTATTATTAAGTAACCGAATATAACATTTTTACGTTGGTATGTCTGCACGAATGATATTTCAAATATCATTACAATGCCGAAAAAATAGATTCTAGATAATATTCATTAATTCTTTTCAAGAAAATCATAAAAGGGTTTATCAAATTGAAAAACAAATCCATAAGAAGGACAATATGCACTGCTAAATAAAATAAAAAAAAGACAACTTGTAAAAATGAATAAGCAGCAAACATTAATTTATTTCCCTTTTGTAAACTACGTAAAAAATTTAAGAAGCTTCAAATAAAAATCAGAAACTGAAAGAAATTGGCCTTTTTATGTTGTAATAATAATTTTGATTATTTCTTGAAATTACTTATGCATAAAATTGAAGAAATTTTATTATATATTTTTATGCAAACATTATGCGGATGCATTTCGGGTTTATATAAATTTTTGAGAATTATTTTATTTTGTTTCTCTCACTTTCTTTTCTTTTTTGCTTCCTAAACATCTAAACCTCATTTCCTTAAAACTACGTTTATCTTTTGAAGATTTTAATAAATATTTATTTAAAAGTGGGAAAAGTCTGTTTTATACTAAACATTTTCATCTTAAGAATGGAATTATGGTAATTCTTAAGATTATTTTGATAAATAGTATAAAAGAAAGTTTTTATCCTCAGTACTTATGACTTTCCTTCAAAAACTATTATATTATTGTTATAGTTTAGCTTCATCACCCTCGAAATAAATAACCTTCAAAACAATTTATGAGATTGAAAACATTATATAAAATTTTATATTTATCGTCTCTAAGTATAAATTCTTTAGAATAGAATAGAACAAAGAAGAAAGTGTAAAGGCACAAGATAAATTTCAGAATTATCTGGAAGTTTTTAAACATTTTAAAATAAATTGAATCTTTTTATATGAAAATTTCCATGCGTTTTGAAGTGAATTTGAATACTATAAATGGGAAAAAAGATAATTTCACTAAAAATATTTATCTGAAACCATTTCAATCAAAATGTAACCTATAAATTACAAAATATGAAAAAATTGTATCTCAAGTTTTAAAATATTAATTTGAAAGCACTATATTATTTTATAGTTTAAGGCGTGTCTTTTTATATTAAAAGAAAATCATAAATATTTCCAAAATCCAAAATTAAGTAAATTCTAACTAATCTTTAATTAAAATATAACTTAATTTAATAATTATTAGAAAAATTCATTTAAATATACATTAGAGTACATTTAAATGAATTTAAATATACGTTAATACATTATTATTAAAGTATTATAAAACATTATTATAATTTTTTTAAAAAGATTAGAAAATAATTTGTAAAATTTTCATCATTTGTGTCTTTAAACTATATAACAAAAAATGAAGAAAAATGCTTAAAATAGTTGTTTCCTCTTTCAACGCGATATCTTATAAAAACATGTTTTTCTAAGTAAAAAGTTGCCCCAAAAAACAACTTTTAATTCTTAATGAGTGTTTAGTTAAGACAGGAAAAATAGCATAACAATTTGTAGAGCAGTGTCAATTTTTTTTATCGACACTGTACGTTTCACTTCGAGTTAGGAAATCTAAATTTTTTTCTTAATAATGATCTAATTCTTAATAGTATATTTCGAAATGCTACAAAAATTTGGATTGTGGATATTTTTAAATAGACTTATCTGAATACTAAAATGTCCACATTTTATATAATAGCAATATAAAAACAATAAAAATATTTATATTTATTACAAAAAATATAAAATTCGTATTATGTTATGCATAATTTCTACGCACGTTACATGCATATCTTCTTTCATAGTGCTTATATTTTCAATTTATATACATAAATTTATATACAATTTATATACATATATTTCAATTTTAATACATAAATCTTATGTATGTTATAGATTTATGTATTTTATTTTTCAGTGCAATATTATTTTCTATACATTAAAATGCTGTCTTATCTGACTGACAGATAGAATAATTATTAGAAATGGTCTCCCCAAAACTTTCTCACATACTCTCTAATAAATTTACTATCCTAGAAAGACTATGAAACTATGATAATGTGAAAATTTGACAAATGTTAGAAAATTCTATTTTTAGGAAATTTAGTGATTTGCTTGAAGTTAAACTCCCTACTTACAAATGTGTTATGAAGAACTACGGTTACATTAGGCATAACTTCGAAATTGCTTCAGAGAAGGATTGTTCTGTAAGTGAAATATGTGATACTTTAGTTCCCATAATGAAACCAATATTGTAAAGAGCATCAATTCATTTTGCTTCTAGTTAAAGAGTTTCAGAAATGATGAAATCTTATCATGATTAATACAGTTATTAATTAAAATTTAAAAGCATAAAATGTACAAATAAATTTGATTCCATCCTCATGGAATTTAGGGAAGAAGTTAGATGTTTATTTGATATTTTTGACTTGTATAAACGAAATAAAAAGTGCCAATTACCATCAACGTTCTAACAGGAAAATGCTTATAGGTAATATTGATATTGCTACCATAAGAGCTTTGAGGAAAGAAGAAGTAAGAAAGAGTAAAGAACAAAGAATAATTAAGTTTAATCAAGAACGAACAAAAGTATTTGCGTATCAGAAACGATTACTAGCGTCATTGACAGAGCTGAAGAACAACAGTGTTCTTTAAAAAAATTGGCTAACCAACCAGGATCATCCATCAAATAGACAAGAAAATATTAAACTACAAGGGGCCTGTGTGGTTTAATATTAAGTGAAAACCTTCATATACTTATGGTTCTAAACATTTTAAAAATTTATTTTATATTCATTTTATCTTTCTGACGATCTCAAGGACTTTATAGACCAGATTATTCAAACAGATAGGTACTTTGATGCTTCAGAAAATATTATTTTATCCATGTTAAGTAATAAAAGTAAATTTTCAGAAAGAACTTGGTTAATGACATCTTTTAAAAGCAAGAACAGAAAGTAAAGACAGAATCAGGGAGTTTAAAGTTCCAAAGTTAAACTTTGATGCAAAGGATTACATTGACATGATCTCACGGCTTGAAAATGACTTTCCTTGCTAAAAAACTTTTCCAGTGACTCGCTCGAAGACTTTATACAGAAGACATCTGAAGTTGAACGAAATAGTACAGGGTTTTCAACTATCGACTTTCCAAGGCTTCATTGTCACATACAAGAAGTGGAAAAGATTTGTGAAACTGGAAGTCAAATCAACTCAAAATGTCTGCGGTTCAATCGCAAGATAAGGAATATTTAAGTGTGAAACCTGACTAATGTGTGAATATGCTAAAATTTAATTTATAAAAAACAGTTTAAAGTGACAGTGAATAAAAAACAAACATTTTGTAGCTGTAGCTTTTACATCGGTAAGTATACAGAGTTAAAAAAACGCCAGATGTAACAATTTTTTTATTATTATACTTTGTAATTAATAATTTTCACAAAACGCAATGCTTATATATGGATTTAAAATAATCTCTTGTAACATTATATAAACGAAAAATTCATGATAATATTTTATTAAAGTTTATAATTTTTAAATTCTTTTTACACATTTTAAGCTCTTGGCAACATTTCGAGATATTGTAGTGGAATCAAATTTGTAAAGATTCTTTTTGAACCTAAGAGCTTACTTTTCCTAAATATTATCTAATTAAAATCTAAAAAAAGTTTTTAAAGACCAATTTTTTTCACTTTTTTTTACAAATTTCAAGGTTTTTGAGGGATTTTAAGATAATGTAATACTTTAACCAAATTTTTAAAATTTGTTTTTAACTCTAAAAGATAAATTTTCTGCTCTACCATTAAACTAAAATTTAAAAAATATATATTAAGACAATTTTTGTTCGATTATAATTGGCATGATCTTGGCATGAAAAGCGTCTACTGGTTTCAAAATTTCCTTACTGATAAAGATATTCTATTCATGTCACGTGACTTCCTTTAACAGCCACGTATTATCTCAGAGTGAACAGGATCGAAAGGGAGGAAGAGAAAAATTGCAAACCAAAGAGTGATCAAAGAACTTTTTTTTTTATTTTTTTTCAATTACTATACACAATCATTTTAAAACTCTTGACAGGATGCTTTGGGCTTTAAAAACGAACCAGCAGACAAAATATTTCAAGCAATTCAAATTCCTATAAATGATAATTTCTACCACACCCATACCAGTTTGTTTCTTTAAATACCAATTTTTTTTCGTGGAAATGCCTACTATACATTCTACTATATGTTTCAAAATTTTATTAGAGAAAAAGGATTGAAAACATTATGTACATTTCAAAATATTTTACTTACTTGTTGGAAGTTGGAAATAATAATAATCGAATGTATACAAATTCACTATTTGTATACATGCGAATTTAAAATAAAAAATAAATAAATTCAATTTAGATCAATTAATGCTTGAACTATTTAAATTTATTTCATAGTTAATTTACAAATTATTTTCCAATTAAAAAGTTAGGCCTAATATGAAAGAGTTAAAAACCGACAGGTGAAATAGAATTCTTTTTGATTGCCATTTTTCCACTCTGTCCACTTCCAACTCTGTAAGCGCGCGGCTTGTGATGCCTAATAGATACATTATATGGATATATTGTTATAATGTATAATCCAACTCTACTTCCTTTAACTTTAAAAAACAAATTTTGCTTCCTGCTTTATTTTGATTAGCAATGATATACACTTTTATGTTTTAAAATTTAATGCACAATATTTTATTTTGATACTTGCTATTAATTTCATTTGGATGCGAGATGAAAGACTTCAGAGTCTGGGAACTTTTAATGATCTCTCACATCAGCCAACCAATTCCCAAAAACCAGGAAAGGTTCATTATCCATGATTTTCGTTGCCAGAATCATTAGTTAAAATCCAGATAGCAACTGCCTGGATCATTAAGAGCCGATAGAACTTGAAAACAGCTGAAGCATCTCCCTTTTTAATATTTCCTGGTGCGAAGTATATAAAAAGAAAGCCTTGAAACCTTTCAAATATTTGGCGACGAAATTTGATGAATCGCTATGTTTCAGATGTACTGAAATTCTAAAAGCATATTTTTGGAATTATGCCTCTTTGTATGTGAATGTGATAACTAAAAAAGGCAAAGTGTGAGACAATAGGGAAAGTATGCAAAGAGTGATTCGGTAACAAAAGACAAAGAGCTAGACAATAGTGATAAAGACAAACAATAAGTCAATAGTGATAAAGGCAAACAATAAGTCAAAAGTGAAAAAAGCAGAAAATGAATCAGTAGTAAAAGGCAAAGAGTGAGTAAGTAGTGGAAAAGGCAAAGTGTGAGTCAGTAGTGAAAAAAGTAAAAAGTGAGTCAATAGCAAAAGGCAAAGAATGAGTCAGTAGCAAAAGGCAAAGAATGAGTCAATAGAAAAAGGCAAAAAGGGATTCAATATTCAAAATGCAAAGAGTGAATAAGTAGTAAAAGGCAAAAAGTGATTCGATATTGAAAAGGCAAAGAGTAAGTAAGTAACAAAAAGGTAACAAGTGAGTAAGTGACAAAAAGGCAACGAGTGAGTAAATAACAAAAGGCAAAGAGTGAGTAAGCAGCGAAAAAGGCAAAGGATAGTCCGTAGTGAAAAATGCAAAGAATGAGTAACTAAGAAAATGCAAAGAGTGAGTAAGTAGAGAAAGGCAAAAAGAGAGTCAGTAGGGAAAATGATAAAGAGTAAGTCAGTAGTGAAAAAGGTAAAGAGTGAACCAGTAGTGAAAAAGACAAAGAGTGAGTGTAGAGGGATTTTTTTATAAGTTGGATGAAATTCAGAAATAGAATACCTGTATGTCCAACATCCGTTGTGCATGGGTAGTGATAGCTAAAACACGGAACTAGATAAAAAAATTAATATCTAATTGCAACTTTGCCTCAGATTATGACAAAATGTAATGAAGTTCACTACATCTGGTTATATTGAAAATCCCAATTTTTTAAGAAAGGAGTGCTTTATGTTCCTTTAAGTTTTTTAATTTGTATGTCGTTTCAAAATGCATATAAATTTCTTTATTTCCAGTCTTTTCTTTGATGATTCATTTTGGGTAGTATTATCATCGGTTTGGTTGTACTTCCTGAATGAAAAATTATTCAATTAGAAAATGTTAATAAAGCTTAAAAATAATCAAAGAATGCTGTGAAGATCTTTAGGATCATTGCTTTGTTTGCTATAAAAATTGATAAAATTGCCCTGTCTTAAATACAATAATAGTTTCAAAACATTTGAAGCAGTATAATGGAGACATCATTTTATAGAAAAAAATCTACATTAAATAATAAGAATAAGAAGTCTGATAAAAAAGAAACGACGTGAATAAAGCCATTAAAATTAGTCTCTTTATTTTTTTTGGAAATCTTTTCTCGAAAATTATGATAAAAATAACTTTATTCAGTTTTCGGTTTAATACATAAAGTCTCCATAAAGAAAAACCCTTAGGAAGATAGGAGTCATCCGACTTTTGCAAAAAGAAGATTGCTTCTGAAAATCAATATCATTTTAGAAACTTACCACCTTCCTCAGAAACTTAAGAGGCCCAAAAGAAGAAATTTGGGAGCATAAAATAAAATTCCGACAACAAAAAAAAAAATTACCGAATGGAAGTCTTCTATATATTAAGAAAATAGCATTAAAATAATTTCTAGGTAGAAATATTTTGATGGGATTTCGGGGTTTAATTTAAAAATGAAAAGGCGTGCTATCTATATTAAAAGAAAAATAGTGGATTTTTTTTTGGAAATCTTTAAGGGAATTGGAGCAGAATATCGTATTAAAAAAATAACAAAATGGCCCTCTATATCGTTCTTTGAAATTATTTGTGCTCTTAAGATAAGTCAATTACGTTAAAACCCTTCATAAAAAGGGAGTATTATTAATCTAGTTAATATTTTTAAGTTTATAAAAACACTTAACTTTTTGCAAAGAATGCCTTCTATCATTTGCAATGAAATTAAAATCATTTTCATTAATTCTACACATATTTTGATACTTATTTTTCTTTCATTTGTGAAAATGCAAGATTGCTGATAACCTTAATTTTTTCGCTCCGGAGGGCACCTCGAAATGAGGATGAGGTACTTCCGGCATGGTGGTTGGACCTCGCCACACTGGAAGTTACTTTAATAGATGGTGATTAGATTCCTTCCATTAATTACTTTACGTACTTCCCACAGGAAGGGTTGTACCGTGGCCGGTAATGGCCCTTAGGTCTCAACCACAGTTCCCGGCAGTGTTGCTGTTGCGTCGGTCAGGTCATTCAGTTTTATAGTTCATTCCGTGTGCCTTAGGGTGGGGCGGAGAGACTGGTATGACTTACTCTTCAATTTTTCTCTCTCATATACGTAGTAAAAAAAATATTTTTTCAGGGGGGTATTCACTCAACTCACAGTTAGAACACAAAGGAAGAAAAATCATGCTCGAACTGGGACTTCTTCTTCTGTATAGCCGACCACCCCGCTACCACTGAACTTAGCAGCATCGCCACATCGATCTCGGGATGTCCAGATCACGTGAATGGCTCTTTACCCCTATGCCAGGATGCCGGCAATAAAGCACATCAAATTAGGTATAGGATTTTGTGATTACAAGTGTAGTTTTGAGTCAAATATTCATTTCAATTGAGAAAGAAAGATGTGTCTAAAGTACAAATTCAATTATCGGATGCTATTAACCAAGTTCCAGAGATTAAACGCCAAAAAACACGCTAAGGAATACAGCATAATTTAAAAAATGGCAAGCTCATTTGATAGTTTGCGAGGAAGCTTTGGGGAGACTATTCCAGCTGGTTATTTCATCTTTTTATAATTGGAATACTAAAAGTTTATTGTAATATCAAAATATTAAGCATTATATTCAGTATGTTGAAAAATTATTAGTTTTAGTGTATTATTAGATGCATTCATAAATTACAAATAAAAATATGGAAACAATTTTAATATTTGCCGGGTATTTCATATGAGGAAAAAGAAATAGAAGATAGAGCACCGCGTAAGACAGTGTGAAGTTAGATGACGTGGACAGTTTCCATTTTCATGTGTGTGATGTCATATAATTTATGACATATATTTCAGACTGAAGATCCTATTTAACACTAAAAAATGCAGTCATAATGCCATCAAATTACGAAGGTTTAACTGACTAACAATTAAATCCTTTTCAGCCGATGTTCTGCAACAGAGATAGTGGGTCTTCTTCGTGATCTGGGCATCCCGGGGGTCTAGTTAGGGCATGGTTGTTTTTCTGTGTTCTATATGTGAGGTATGAGAATGTTTCCCCCTGTATAAAGCGACTGTTCAAGCAAGTATGTGTTGGGACATCTTTATGTGAGCACACTTCTGGTCTCTAGAAGTCAGACTTCTGCCCTCGGGGGCTCAGAGATCCATACCCTCAGAAGCTACTGCACCCGTTCCTCCGTTGTAAAGCGGACACGTTATCATCATCATCATCATCAAAACATTTTGAGAAGGAAAGGGCGATTCTAAATTTATACTTAACCCTCCATCTATATATCCTGCTATTTCCACTAGTTAGCAATCAGTTCATTTTATGTTGCATCTACATTTTTCTAAGTTTAAAATATTTATTTTCACAATGATAGATTTTCATTATATCATATTATTATCGTATAACACACCGCATCACACTACAACAGACAGTGTGATGCGGTGTGTTAGACAGTCGTCCATAAGTAGTAATCGACCACAGCACACAAAGTGGCCAGACAGAATCCAACTGGGGAGGTGATCCTATGAGTTTCGCTTTGCAATCTCTAGCTGAACTTCTCATTGTCTTTTCGCTTCACCTGCCAACTCTCCACCTCTCGACCGTCTACTCCACACAACGTTCCCCAGTAGACAGACAATACGATTTGGCGCACAGTAAATCAACAGTCGCTTGAGTTTCACATGTCACTGACACTCAACCGTTGCTTCGCTATCCTGTAGAAGACTCATTACTTGTCATCTTCTCCAACTTTAATTCCGGTTCAATTCAATTAACCTCTGCAGTTTAATACTACCGAGTTTTTATAGCTCTCGAAAGGCGGGTCGAGAATCTTCTGGGCTAATCAAGGTGTATCTTGGTTTCTATTGGACTTATCATGAAAATTTCGAAGTTTCCAACAATATCCAGTTTGTTGTTAAAGTCTTAAATTCGTCGCCAAGTCGCCAAATAGTTGCCAAGTTTGTCACCAAGCTTAGAGATCACCCGTTCAACACGCAGCAACAGGGTCGATCGTAAAAAGGTCTTTCTTAAGCTAACACAATTCGTGCTAGAAAACGAAATTGCAGGTTTGTAACAATAATGATTTTACACTTTTTGAATTAAAACTTTAACGCCTTATTATAAACTAGCCGCCTTTGGCGACCAGTCGGTTCGCCAATATTGATGCAGACTAAAGGGTAAAATCTTTTTTTATATAACTTGGTTTCATAATAAGTTTTTCAGCAAAACATTTTTAAGCTTCAAATTTCGACAGTCATATAATTCACTTATGCTATTATGTAGGCCTTAAGCAGTCCAATCTTTGAACTCCGCATCTCTCTCTGATTTTCTATCAGTGCACGTAAAATTCACTTTTAAATTAAATTGAAAATGATGAAACTTCAATTAATATAAAGACCTCTTTACTCAATCCAAGCATGTCTTTAAACACAACTAAGAGCTGAAAGCAGAGTAGTCCGACATTGAAGTTTATGTTCAATACAAAAATTGAAACATCATAATTTTTTGAAATAATTTATGAGATCTCAAGGAATAATTCAGCAAAAAATTCACAGGTTAATTGAAACCTTCAGTTTTTAATGTTATTTTTAGATGTACATAAATGCTCTCAATAATAAAAAAATTTAGGTTTACAAATATATTTCAAAAAATGGTTTAAGTTATGGTCTTATAGATACATATTTGTAAAATATTCTTAATATTTCAACTTCTAAATAAATAAATAAGCAATTCTATCTTCTTCAAATCTGGCTGATTTATTCAGTTCTGATTATTGCAAGTTTAGAACAATCAGCATTTTCATAATCTAGACCAATTATTCAATAGTAACTCTGATTGGCTTCTTTGATATCTTGATAAAGTGATCTAACATCGCCAGTTTATATCGAATAGTTATGTTGAAATTTTCATAGATCGATCAGCTTCGATGATTGATTTAGTTGATTGGAATGCCACTTTTTTATTTGAGGACTTATTGTCTCAAGAATATTTTGTTAAATATGATTCACAGAGCAGATGATGTATGTAAAAATTTAATTTATCAGCATTTTCCCCTAAATCTATAATTATATATTTCACTTGGACCAATTGTTAAGAGATTTATGTCTCTCCTCAAAAAATTAAGAAATTAGATGTTGGGCTCCGATTAGGGGAAGGTGCCTTGTAGATGTGAAGTTATATTTGCCTTAAATAAAATTGTTTAAATGGATTAGTAATATATGTATAGTAAAATATCATAGAAAACGTTTCCATCCATTTATTTTCCAAAAATTTCATGTTTCATATTTGTTTCATTTTATACAGACACATGTCGAAAATGACAATTTCATATGTTTAATTTGGAATGATAGTTGATTTTTTTTTCTCGTGAGAGAACATGATATTGTTTTGGTAGAAAGTATTGATGTCGCCGAAATATGCGGGTAAAAATAGTTTTATATGCTTTAACAAATTTTGCATTGTTAATTATTACGTATGCTTGTTTGAAAGAAGATGCGTTTTCAAATAACTGACCTACTTTTACCAAACCAGCTTTATAATTACGTTACTTCGTTGAAAGAATATACGTTTTTATTTCACATGATTCATTAAAATGCGGAGATAATTTACAATCAAGAAGGCGAATTCTTTGATTTGAACAAAATATCTTCTTCACATAAGCAAAAGTAGCAATTCAAAACATGCCTTATTGTTTTAAAAATTAAAAAAAAAGAATTCAAAAATATTTTACTACTACTCATTATCAATTGCTTTTTGTTCGTCGTTTCTTTGAAATGACCTCATTTGCAAAGTTCGTCTAAGATTTCTCGCTTTTAAATAATTAATCTCGCTCTCAGAAGATTATCGTTTGGTGCTTTTCTAAAAATTCTATTTCAGTTTTAACAGTCGCACTTTTGTAATATATTTTTATTTACTTTATTTCTTTAATGGAATTGTTAATTTTGATATAGCAAACAATCAAGAAATATTTTCTCTTGCATTTATTGTTTAAAAAATATCACATTTCCTATTTGTTTCAATTGATATAATCACGTGATGAAAATTGTATTTTTCTGTTTTATTTTTGGTAGTAATTAACTTTTTTTAAATAAGAACTTCAGAAATTGTGATGGCAACATTTTATTAAAAGCTGATTTTTTTTGAGAACCTCGAGAAGATAAAATTTTATTTTTATTTTATTTTTGCGAAATAAGTAGTTGAAAAAAAACACGATTAAATTACATGTTAAAAAATTCATTAAAATTAGAGTTTTAATTCGTATGTGAAAACATTAGTATTATTAAAAAGCTAATTTTTTGAGCTTTAATGTGAAGCAAAAATCAATTTTGTGCTGTAATATTTTCAGAAGTTATGGCGAAAAAACGTTAAAATTTGACTTATTTTTTAATTAATTAAAATTTTAATTAAAAATTCAAAAAACGGGCTCCGAGGTGCATATTCCCGGCATTCAAGGTATACATATACCAAATTTGGTAGCTGTAGGCTAAACGGTCTGGCCTGTACAGCGCCAACACACGCACACACACACACTTCGTACTTTATTATAAGTAGAGATTAATTAAAATTTTAATTAAAAATTCAAAAAACGGGCTCCGAGGTGCATATTCCCGGCATTCAAGGTATACATATACCAAATTTGGTAGCTGTAGGCTGAACGGTCTGGCCTGTACAGCGCCAACACACGCACACACACACACACTTCGTACTTTATTATAAGTAGAGATTAATTAAAATTTTAATTAAAAATTCAAAAAACGGGCTCCGAGGTGCATATTCCCGGCATTCAAGGTATACATATACCAAATTTGGTAGCTGTAGGCTAAACGGTCTGGCCTGTACAGCGCCAACACACGCACACACACACACACTTCGTACTTTATTATAAGTAGAGATAGAGATATAATGGAATCTTAGAATTTTTTTTCTCTAACTCATCACCAGGTGGCGTCGCGAGTTCTGAGCCAAATTAAGTTATTAGTTCATCCATTTACTTATATTCTCTGAAATTATTAAAATTATACAGTGACACCAAAAGCACAATATTATACCTTATATAATCATCTTTGTTTTAATTTTTATTTCTGACAGTTTGAATATTGTTTTCTTTTTACTGCAAAACCTACTGGGATTAGTCAAATGGCTATTTTCCAATAGCAGCTCCAATGTATCGGTCAAATGCCAAAATGTTAGTGTTAAAATGTTTTACATTTTTGCAAAAGGATATTTTATTATTTATAATTTTGGACAATAGTTGTTTTTACATAAAGCCAAGCCATAATGACATATTCTAATCTTTTATAAGGAATGATTAATCCGAATATCGATCTTGGAACTCTTTCTCTGCCAAGAAACGATTACTCGCAGATTTTATCGGCAACTCTGTTTGGCAAATTGAACTAATTTTTTGCATCAGTAAGATTCTTTTGTAGTTTTCTGTTCATAAATGAAAGATATTTTAATATAATTAGCAGCGAAGTTATTGATAAAGAAAATGTAAATGTAAATTAAAGCAAATGATTTTTCGTTATCGCTGCATTACGGGTAATGAGGCTAATTTTTGCTATTGTACTCTGAAAAGCAAATGGTAATCAATACAGAAGATGATGATCGTTTTCCCTAATAAATTGATGCTGACAGTAACATTTTGCTGTTTCCATTCTTGCTAGTTTGCTTTAAAAATCATTTCTTGAATTGAAACTTAGCAATTTTCAAAGTTGGAAAAGACTTTAAAGAAAAGCATATTAAATTAAATTTTATAATTCGGTCTTGTTTAGAGGCAGATTTCATAAAATTTTTCTTTTAAATAGCAAAAATATCTATTTTTACTAGGGCTCTAAAAATGAATAATTTCAATATTCCAGTTATTAATTATAATTCATAGTTAAAAGATTATAATTATAATTCATAGTTAAAGAATTACGTAATCTAGAAATAATTTTTTTTCTAATCATTTTTCCGTGCCTGGATAGTGGAGTTGGCTTCGTATCCATCATATATCTTTAATTCATAATTCATAGTTAAAAGAATTACGGAATCTAGAAATAATTTTTTTCTAATCATTTTTCCGTGCCTGGATAGTGGAGTTGGCTTCGTATCCATCGAGTTGTGAGATCGAACCAACCGGCCGAAGACTCTCTGTGCGTGGTGGCTGATGCACGTTAAATCGGTCGTTGTCACTAAGTCCTCCATGTCGAAAGTATTTCCACTGGGGGTACTGGGGCAGAGGTGATCATTCTCTGTTTCTGATCTAAATTACGATCTGTGGATGAATGAATGAAGTCCGCCCCTTAAAAAGGATTTGTGACATGTGTGAGCTTGAAATCAAACTTCTGCCCTCGAGTACTCAGGGTTTCATACTCTCAGAAGCTATTGCACCTCTCCTACCTTTGCAAAGCGGAACACGAGAACAATAACACATCATTTTTCCTGAAATTCATTACGAATTTAAGACAGATATGAAATCAAAATTTAACAAAATCAATTAAGTACCAGTCAGTAAGACACCTTCATGAAAATAACATCATTATCACTTAACTACTTGATGAAAACACATACTTGTAATCAACCTTTAACAATATCAATGAATCAATCAATTGAATACAACCAGAAAAGAACACAGTAAAAGGAATCAGTATTTATTGGTATCAATAAATCAACTACCAGCTTCTAAGGCACAAATATGAAATTAAAATTATATATTATAAATTAATTAACTATCAGTTGTAGACAAAAATATGAAAATAAAATTTAACGCTAATAATTGACTATCAACGAAACTTCCAAAATGTGAAAGTCGTGTATTATATTCTTATTTACATATATGCTGAAAATTTCAAAACTCACCCGGCGTTCTGGCATAGGGGTAGATCGTCTTCCCGTGATCTGTGCTTCCCGGTTCGGGCATGGTTGTTCTGTGTTCTATCTATAAGGAATGTGAATGTGCCACCTTGCATAAAGGGGCTGTGATGAGTGAGTAGCAAAAGTCGTACTTTGCTACTTGCCCTGAAAAGAAGGCACGCTCTCTTACTAAAAATATTTCAAATCCCACTGCTTATAGATTCATATCATAAGAAATATATAACATTTATAATATTAATAAGCCAGCATCCTGGCACAAGTGTAAAGTGTGTTCCTGATGATCTGGGGAGTCTTGGGTGGGAATCCCAGTTAGGGCATGGTTCTTCTTCTTTATTCTATCTCTAAAGTGTGCGAATGTGCCCGCATGTAAAAAAGAGGCTGTACAAGCGAATGTGATGAGCATGTAGCAAAAGTCGTACTCTTTGCCTTAGATGACGCTACTAAAAAACAAGAGACACTGGTTAGGTTTAAATCGCTGACTACCGCAGTGAGCTTGTCCGTGGCAAGTGTCATAAGAAACAACAAATATTTCAAAAGTGTAAATCATCAGAGAGGAAGTGAAAAATCTGTTACGATACTCCGTCTTTACGAACATGAAATGGGCACAGATTAAACAAAGTTTAAAAAAACTGGGTAAAAGTATGTTTTATAGCTAATTTCATGGAGTTATTAAATTAATAAATAGGAAAAAAATTGAAATTGTGAGTATTAAAATGTTTTATAATAGTACAGATTTTATTACCATTTAATCATCGTTATGAGCTCTTTGTATTTGTTTTATAGAAAGGGAAATAGAATTCATCAATAAAAAGAAGAATAAAATGAAATCTGCTATGCATATTTCAATGTGTCATGTCAGAACATTTCTTGAACGGCCAAGCACCACGTGCTAGTGCGAGTTAAATTACATTTTTATTCATTTGAATCGTTTCATCGAAGGAGTCACTTTAGTACTGCAAACGACCCCCCCCCCCAAAAAACTTTGTCTCGCATTCATAGTTTAAAAAATATCACATTTCCTATTTATTTCATTTCATATAATAAGGAGCTCAAAATGACTTTTTTCTAGGTTTTAATGGCTGTAGTCATTCATTCATTTTTTTAAATCAGAACTTTTGTAAATGTAACGGCAACGTGTTATTTAAAGCTGATTTTTTGAGATACTTGTGCAGATAATAAAATTTTATTTTTCGCCTACGGATTTTTGCTGACGCCAAAAACCTTATCCTCAAAACAACATCATGTTCTGTCATGATAAAAAATGTTACTCTTTGTTATGAAGAACTATTGTTTTTCCTTTGGTTGTTGAGCTCCAGGACAATGAATGTAACATTTGTAAGCCGTTATTCTAAAACGTCTTAATTGATGTATAGCTTCACTTTGTCACTTTGTTTGATGTATAGTTTCACTAGGTGTATCATGCAATGGAGCTGATATAGCACTGTGGCCAATAGGGGCGTGAAACAACAACAAAATGTGGCTAGAAAGGGTGAAAAAGTGAAACACACACTTAAAAAAATAACATAATTAAGTCAATAAAAAAGAAGTAATACCAAAAAGGTAAAAGTTGAGAACAAATCGCTTTAAAAACGCTTGAAATCATATGATCAGAGTCAAGTTCCCCAGGGATTCTGTAATAAGTCATAAATTTATACAAAGGGAAATTTTTAATACAGTTAAATTTAGAATGAACATTTGGAAAATTACTCTGGTTCTTTAGAGATCTTACAGGTACAGCAAAATTTATCGAGCTCAGAACATTAGTGCCATCAATCGAATCATTGAGTACTTAAAAAAGAAAAAATCACGTCTACAATGCAAACTAGGCAATGTTTTGTCTACAATGCAAACTAGGCAAACTAAATAAATCACGTATACAAAAAAGTACATATTGAGAGCAAAATGCACTTTTCATGCAAAGTTTAGTTTAGGTTTTTTTAACTGCAACGTAGCACTATGGTTACCTTGGAACGGAACTCGTAATTTTGAACCACTGTCAGATGACGAGGTCGACACTTGAACAAGCAAGTTCTTTTCCACACCAGAGAAAGGACGTTTGGTCCAGGTTGATTAAAAGCGCAACAGACTCATTTACACGATGATCTCGAACTCGAAACCTTAAACCTCACAAGTCTAGACCTTATCACCGAGTTACTACGGCCTCACTTTTAATGCAATACAAAACAATTTATTGAGCAACAGTCAGAATGAACGCCTTTAATATATTAAAAAAGAAAGAAAAATCTGAAGAATTGAATAATCTATATCGTTGAATTCTTTACATTTAAAGCTTCTGTACTGGGAGAATTTCAACTCCGAATAAGAAAATTGCTGATTCAAGATACTTTTCTGTGAATATATAAAGATCTAATTATAATTAAACTGGTTTTGTGTGAAGTTTCTTTTGAAAATAATTTCGTGAAATTTCCAACATAAATGAAAATGTTCACTAGTGTGCTTGATATGAAATTTTGGTGGAAAGGCTGATGACATATAGATTTTTTTTACCACTTAACGACCATTAAAATTATTAAGTATGTCTACAAACATTTCACATAGTCAATGCTTCACTGTCTCTAACTATAATACTTAAACTGAAATTTGGAATTAAATTTAAAATTATATTTCAAAGACTTATACTATAAACTCATTATATTAGACTTATACTATGAACTTGAACTATAAACTTATAGTTCAAATTCAAATAAGCAAAAAAAAAAAAAAAAAAAAAAAAAAAAAAAAAGAAAGAAAAATAATATAAAATGTTAACTTTGAACACGATAATTCGATGAAACAGCTTAATGATTCATGTAGCGGAAAAAATTCGATAAAAGAAAATTAACATTTTTATCTCCTGCATAAGATAATTAAAAACCTGATCAATTTAAATTTTAGTATGGAATAAGAATTAATTTTATGATTCTTATGTAAATTGACTTTTCGATGTTCGATAAAAATGCAGGAAACCGAAATGCCAAATATAGATTAATTTGGAACGAAGGTACATCTAGAAAAATTTAATTAAGTTTCGATTCTTACGTGTTTTAATATAATATTATTTTTTGTCGTTCGAAATAATGAATTTCTATACATGACACATTAATTTCTCTGCTGAATAAAATTAGTGGAACTAGCTTATTTAAAATTAGCACGTATAGAAAATCGTCTGCAAAATTTTTCCAGACGTTAAAAATGATTTTCAATAATATCTAATATGTTTTTATTTTTTAATTAATATTTTCATCCTTTTAATTAATTTTTTATCATGAAATGTAATTTTCTCTTGGAATGTAACCAAATTTTTTTTAACTGAGGAAATTTACTCTCACTACTTTTTATAATGAAATTTATCCCATAAAAAATTGGAAATGTTAAAAAAAAACAACAACAGAAATTATGATATAAACTTTCAGTGAAATTTATTTACGAAATAATTCTAAGCTTATTTTTAAAAATGGCAACGGCTTTTAATATTGAAATGCTTAGAATTTTTTTGTTCGATAAATAAATGATTTTATAAGAATGTTTTTTAAACATTTTTATAAAATAATAAAGATAGAATAATTAAATTCGTTTTTTCTAACTATATGTAGGACTCCACGTAAGCAAAAAAAGTGATATGTTTTTAGAGAAAAAATGTCAGCACAGTTCGTTACATTACAATGCAGAATAAGTCCTGTCATATTTGCTATACGACTGATATTGTCGGAGTTTAATATTGGGTTTTGAAAACTTTGAAACTCTTCCACAAAATCTTCACTTTTTTCAGAAAACGCTTATTGGATTTGGGTTTCAATTTAAATGTTTCACTATTAGTCAAATCCTATAAGCTACACACAAATCTTACAATTTTTTTTGTTCTTTGTAATTACAATTCATTTATTTTAATCACTGAGTCATAAAATAAGCAATTTATTCTTCTCAATCTTTAAGTTAATCTTTTATTTTTTCATTAGTATTATACGTATTATTATTATTTCCATAAGTATTACAATCAATATTAGTATTATCTGTTCAAAAAATTAAGCATCAATTAACAGCTACAACTTAATAACTTATTTTTTTCATTTTAGTTTGTCTTAATTGTTTATTTGTTACCTTCTAAATATTTATGTTTTATAATCATACTCGGAAACATCTTTGTAAACTAAAATATTTTTTTTTTCATTTTCTTATATTACCAATTAGTTTTTACACATTACAGTTTTAAATGTCATTTGAATTTTTATTCTAAAATATTACTCACTCTGGAACACAGCAAAAAACATGAGGAAAAAACACACAAAGATTTCAGCCCTCAACGGCCAAGCCGGCAAAGCATATTCAAACTCTGATAAAGCGGAAACCTTAGCACAAAGCTTGGAGCAACAATTCACTTTAAACGATATGCACAGCGTAAACACAGAAACCACAGTACACAACACTATTCAAAAATTCTTCACAACTGAAATTTCAGCAGAACTCGACCCCCCCAAACATAATTGATTTCTACAAAACCATCAAAAAACTGAACCCAAACAAATCGCCAGGTATTGATGGTATTTCTAATAAAATCATTAAAAATCTACCACTAATAACCCTACTAAAATTCTACCACATCCTCTCACTCATATTCAAATTTAAATTCTTTCCTGCAGCTTGGAAAACAGCGGTTGTGATTCCTATTCTCAAACCCGGCAAAGATCCTACTATTCCCTCCAATTACAGACCCATTTCTCTATTACCTAACTTCAGTAAAATCACTGAACATTTTATTCTGGAAAAATTAAACAAGCACTTAAATGATAATAATATTTTAATCCCTTATCAATTTGGGTTCAGACCCAAACTCTCTACCACCCACCAGCTCCTCAGAGCAGTCGAATTTATTTCATCAGGGTTTGAGAAAAGAGAACACACAGGTGCTGTTTTCCTCGATATTCAAAAAGCCTTCGATAGAGTGTGGCTAGAAGGACTTGTGTACAAATTAATATGCTACAAGACTCCCCCTCCTCTCATTCAAATCATAGCATCCTTCTTGTTTAACAGGAAATTCACGGTCAGAGTCAATGCCTCACTCTCCAAACTTCGCTCCATTCAGGCAGGTGTGCCTCAAGGGGCAAAACTGTCCCCCACACTTTACTCCATATATATCAACGATATTCCGCAACATATTAACACTAAACTCTGTATTTTCGCAGATGATACAGCTTTGCTGGCAAAAAACAGAAATACCAGATACATCACTCATGCATTAAACAAACATATACAAAGCCTTGAAGTCTGGTTCAACGAGTGGAAAATAGCCATAAACGCATCGGAAACAAAGGCCGTTTTCCTCACGAAGAGAAATAAAAAAATCAAAATTCAACATTAAAATTAATAACACTATAGTCTACTGGTCTTTGGAAGCAAAATACCTTGGCATTATTATGGATAAAAGTTTAACCTGGAAAGCACACATTAATTTTATTAAATCCAAATTCCGAGATAATTCGCGTAAGCTTTACCCCCTAATAGCTCGGAATTCAGAAATGTGTAGGAAAAATAAAGTGCTTATTTATACTGCTATTCTTAGACCTGTTTTAACATATGCAAGCCCTGTTTGGGCATATGCTGGAAGAAGCAATCTTAATATCATTGACAGGTGCCAAAACATTATTCTCAGACAAATCACAAAAGCAAGATGGTTCATGAGGAACGATGATATCCGACACGCTCTAAATCTTCCATCATTAAGAGATTTTATTAAAAAAATCGCCACTAAATTCTTCAATGACCTGGAAA
>JAOUZG010012429.1:0-20773 GCA_026289955.1 Argiope argentata | reverse complement strand
GACTTTTATGAAATTGGAGAAATAAAAAATCTGGCAATGCAGTAAAATGCTCAAGCCTGATGAAAGAAAATTTTGTTCCATTCTCCGATGCATTATAAGCAATAAAAATAATTAGAAGTAAATTTTGGCAATACATGAGAGAAAAGCTATCTACGAGTAATATATTTCAAATACAACCATCTGCCAAAAGTTTCAAAAGTTAAACTGTAACCCGAAAGAAAGTATCACGGGGCTTCGAATAGGCTACCCTTATTTAACCCAAAAACATCTTTTGGACTCTGATCATGCTACGCTTTGTAATAAATGCTCTTGTGTTTTAACGGTAACGCATATTTTGTATGAATGCCAAGATTTTAGTGCACAACCACAAGTTCATTTCGGAGCGATTGTTATCATGTCAAAACATGATGTTATTTTGGGAATGAGGTAGACAAAAAACCGTAGGCGAAAAATTGAAATTTTATTATCTGCACGAGCATCTCAAAAAATCAGCTTTTAATAACGTGTTGCCAACACTTTTACAAAAACTCTGATTTAAAAAAATAAATTAAGGTCTGCTTTTACTAAGTACTTCTGAATTAAACTAAAACAGAGCAAAGGAAATTAAAAATTTCCAATCTGTATCACGTTACCCCAAATGGAAATTCACGCATTTGCGTTGCTGCAATTGACGTTGAAGTACACTCATACGCAGTGTGTTCTGATTTATTTCCAACGGATATGAACTTGATTTTTTTGTGTGTGAAACATTATTTTTTAATAAATTATTTATATTAATTGTAATTATTTAATTAAAAGTAACTAAAATATAATTTTTCTGTATGGACATAAGTTGGAATTGACTTTACATAAAAAGATTAAAATGAAATCTGCTATGCAAATTTCGATGTATCATGTCAGAACATACTTTCTTGATCGACCAAGCACCACGTACAAGTTAAATTATATTTTTATTCATTTTAATGGTTTCATTTGAATGAGTCACTTTGGTATTGCAAACGATCCAAGAAAACTTTGTTTTGAATTAATTGTTAAACAAATATCGTATTCCCTATTTATTTATTTTCACATAATCACGTGTTCAAAATGACACTTTTCTAGGTTTTATTTGTTGTAGTCATTAACTTTTTTTTTCAATCAGAGATTTTGTAACTGGAATGGCAACGCGTTATTAAAAGCTGATATTTTGAAATGCTCGTTCAGATAATAAAATTTCTATTTTTCACCTGAGGATTTTTGTTGATTATATTTCACCTACTGATTAAAATTTCAATTTTTCGCCTTCGGATTTTTGTTGACGCCAAAAACCTCATCCGAAAAACAACATCATGTTCTGACATGATGAAAAAAACCTTTTTATATTATTTGTTAGAATGTTTTCACGTTAGAAAAGGCTGCTGAATTCGAAAAATTCTCTCGGAGCACTTCGTTTCGTGTTTTCGTGAGAAATTCGCTTCGCAGCAGCAGATATCCTTGAGGTGGAGAGAGAGAGTGAGAGAGATCCGCTCAAATACTATTTTTAACCTAGTGCGACTCTTAGCTAATTGGAAACAAGTTCAAGAACAGCGTAAACTGCTGCTCGCTGCTAATGCAAGAGAAGAAAAAAGCGTTAGAAAAAAACCTTTAACACTTTTTATCCAGCTGCAAGTAATAAAAAATAGAAACAAAGTTTGTTTGCTTTTTGTCCTAGATTTCAGAACGTTTTTCACACCAAGTTGGCCGAAGGACAGTTCTTCTTTCCAAAATTCATTTTGGGTAAAAAGAAAAAAAATATTTTGTTTTGAAAAACGTTTCAAAATTAGCGAAAGGGTCTCCCCAAAACTTTCTCGTGTACTCTTTAATAATCTTGTCATATCACAAAGCACGTTACAAGATATTGGCGTATAATTGTTAAGAAATATGAACATATGAACATTTGGCGAGAATTTAGCAATTTTAATGAATCTATAATGTTATCCTTGGCGAGTGTTTTGGTGATTAATTCTTGGCATACGATTATTTCCATCCTAAAATAGAAAATTTTGTTTTCGACTCAATTTTTGCAACTGTTTTAAAGAAAAAGTTTATACAAAACTACATTGCTATAACAAAATTACTTATCAAACTTGATATATTTAAGTCATTCATTATTTGAGTTATCGTTTTTACATTCTTCTGAACCGATAGACAATCAACCTCCCGTTTGATTTGTCTCAAAATCTGATAAATGTCTAAACTATAGATGTTAAATATATATTCTATATAGAACCGAATACTGTCTATATAACTCATTTCATTTTGTAGTTTTCGTGTTATTTATATTCTACAGAGGCCTACTTATACGTGATGCTTAATTATACAGATATTATGTGTTTATTTATATTTTACAATTGCCTTATTTATAACCTTACAGATGGACTTTTTTGGAGCAGAATTTACTCAAAATTTGATAGAAATCTACAAATTTGGTGTAAAAATCGTGTACCAAATTTGAACTGTTTAGCTAGAAACTTTTTTGAAAAATCTTTATCACAGACAGACATACAGACAGACATTTTACAGAAATACGTTCTTCTAATTCAATTAGGTCTAAAGCATGGACATTCTTCAAAATCTCGAATCCGATTTTATTGATGAAAATAATAACTAAAAACTAATAAAATGAAATCCGCTTTGCATATTTCAATGCATCATGTCAGAACATCATTTCTTGAACGGCCAAGCACCACGTGCTCGCGCGAGTTAAATTATATTTTTATTCATTTTAATTGTTTCATTGAATGAGTCTTTTTAGTATTGCTGATGATCCAAAAAAACTTTGTCTCGCATTGATTGTTTAAAAAAATACCGCATTTCCTATTTATTTCATTTCATATAATCGCGTGCTCAAAATGACATTTCTCTAGGTTTTATTTGCTGTAGTCATTCACTTATTTTTTAAAAAAATAAGAGCTTTTGTAAATGAGTCGGCAACGTGTTATTAAAAGCCGATTTTTTTTTTTTTTTTTTTTTTTTTTTTTTTTTTTTTTGAGCTGCAGACAACAAAATTTCAATTCTTCACCTACGGTTTATTATTATTATTATTATTATTCGCTTATAGATTCTTCTCTACCTCATTCCCAAAATAACGTCATGTTCTGACATAATAAAAAAGGCGAAAAAAAATTTTCAAATGATATAAGTAATTAAATGTCTACTTTTTCTCCTTTCTGTAATATAATTATGTATACAGAATTCTATTAATATAGCTGAAAAAATTACCTTAAATGCCTTATTTTGAGACCTTTTATTTTTGGATATACGGTTTTATTAGTCTTGTTTGTAGGTGTTCCCTAGATAATTTGATTTTCTTTTTAATTAGAATTTATTTTTGTACCAAAAAATAATTAAATGACAAAGTTTTTTTTAAAAAATGATATCCGACGTTATTTGTGCTATTTTGTTTTCTTAATTGTTATTGCGAATAAAAATACCTGAAGCAATTTAATTCAATCTTTTTCTTTCTAGCATTTATCGTATGTCTTCCGACTTTTCACCTGCATTGTGGAGACTACAGCATAGTGAACATGTGATTTAAATACTGAAGGTCATACTTCGGCTTTTTTTCACAGGAAGAAAAGGAATTCTCTATCTCTGAGCTGTATACTATTGTTTCTTTTTAACTATTTGTGAAATTTTTTTATTTGTATTTCCAATCACATTGAAACAATTTATTGTAGATCTTAAGCATTCGATGTGATATTACCCATTCGAACAATTATTTTAAATTAATGAATATAATAAATAGTCATGAACATTTGATTTTTAATTGAAATGTAATTCAAATATGTAAACATATAATTTAATTAAACCTGAAATTAAAAAAGTTAAACAGGTAACATCAAAAAATCAATTTTTAAATTTCAGTTTAAAAATTTTTTATACCTAGAACGTAATATAAAACACATGTTTCTATTTTAACTTTCTATTTTTAGAATTTTTCTCATTGAAAAGAAGTTTTGATTTTTGTTTTGAAAAATGATTCGTTGATAATGATTTTTAAAAAATCTTACCGGTTTCGAGTTGATAGCTTTATCAGAAATAAATCTTGAATTCATTCTTCCCAAACGTAAATGGCACGACAGATAAGCAAACAGTTGATAAACATTAAAAAAATCACAGGAAAAAAAAGAGAGAATTCTTCACGTGTTTTAAATCGTGATCTTAAATGTTGACAGCATTAAGAGAAATTCCTTTCCATTAAATACCAAACAATTTCAGGATTTACAAATAAATCTTAATTCTTAGTTATTTATTAATTTAATTCTGATATTTCCTGCCAACGAATTTATATTAATTCCTTTACTTTCTTATTAATATTTACTAATTAAAAAACTTATAAAACTGCTTTAAAATGTTTTCGCGTTTAAATTATCGTCTGAATTTTCAGTCTTTGCTTAAACCGAATTTGATTGCTTTTTAAAAAGCTTTAAGTAGAAAAAGGAAGCGTTATCGTCTGCTTTTTTTAAAAAATAAAAATCGAATTCTAATGAGGATCAAAAATATATGTATTCCGAAAGAAAGATTAAATAAAAATCTTTCATTGTAATAGCTGGATGTGTAGTTATAAAATTCAAAATATAGAACAGCTAATTTATACAAGGATTTATTCAAAAACTAATTCATAGTCCTTTCTTGGTCGCTAATGATTAGTATTAAAGAACATGAATTTTATGTGTAAAAACTTTCATTATATATTATCTCATTGGTATCTTCTTTCTTTCTGTCTTCCTTTTCTACTTCCGTTCTTGCTAGAAAGTCAGTGATGATTAGTGTGACATCTTATTACGCTAACCAGCTGCGATCGAATTCTCGTATTAAATTCTAAATTGAGGCATTCAGTGCTAAAAGTAACAGCAGTTTGCTAGGACAAGGGACAAATTAAGACATGGAATGATGCAGAGATGATTTTCGAAGAATTTCTGGAACATGAAACCAGAAACTTCCCGAATATGGTCTGAATGGTGCAACAGCAGGAACTGCGCAAAGGCTTGATTTCTACGAAAATGTTTTTTTTTATTCCAAATAATCATACATTTGAATAAAATGTTTCGGTATAGGCGTATTTCATGTCCACTTCCAAGGCAGAGTTGCTTGACTTTTTTCTCACTACACTAGCAAATACTTCTTCTAGTCTTCATCGAAAGAACCATTACAATTTAAGAAAATATTCGAACTCTTTTTTTATGAATATGAGATATCAATCACACTTTTTTTTGTCGAATTGCGCTTTTTTTTTCTTTTTTAATTTTTTTTCTAGTTTTTATCATGTCAGAACATGATATTCTTTTGGGAATGAGGTTTCCTTGTGTCAACAAAAATCCGTAAGCGAAAACGAAATTTTATATATGCACAAGCATCTCAAAAAATTCAACTTTTAATAACGCATTGCCATCGCATTTACAAAAGCACTGATTAAAAAAATAAGTTAATGACTGCAGTGAATAAAACCTAGAGAAATGTCATTTTGAGCACGTGATTATATGAAATGAAATAAATGGGAAATGTGATATTTTTTTAGACAATCAATGCGATACAAAGTTTTTTGGATCGTTTGCGATACTAAAGTGACTCATTCAATGAAACGATTAAAACGAATAAAAATATAATTTAACTTGCACGAGCACACGGTGGTTGGCTTGGATTAATCGCCAAATTTAACATGATAGATCCAATAAATTTGCTAAATTCGCACAAAAAGTTAATATTTCGTAACTACTGCATAACCAATGCTACGAAGGCAAATCAAAAAGTCTTTGCGACTATTTTTTAAAGCCAAAATACGACTGTGAATACAAAGCGAACGTATACATTTCTAGCAGTGAACCTTCCTTGAACCGTACCAGCCGTATCTGCCTTTTGCTCCGATAAGCGGTGCTGCTATCAGTCATTTAAGATGGCGGTTGTTCTTCGGACGTCCACAGTTTATGAGCAGCAGTTATTCGTTTTCTATGGTGCAAGGGACAAACGCCCATAACCATTCATTGGGAAATGCATCCCACGTACGGATGCAACCCTCAATGGAAACAGTTCTTGTTCCACACTGACTCGTCTGCGGGAGGCCATCAGAATTTAGCGCTAAGGGATTCGAGATGTGGACAGCATGGTTATCCTCTACGACAATGCAAGGCCAAATGTGGCAGTCCAGACCGTCTCTAAGCTCCAGTCATTTCAATGGGAGAATTTGGAATACCCACCTTATAGTCCAGACCTTGTCCCTAGTGATTTTCACGTTTTCGGTCCATTGAAGAGGCTTCTGGCAGGACAGAGATTCACATGTGACGAAGAAGCCAAGAACGTGGTTCCACACACAGTCGGAAGAATTCTAACGCAGGGGGAATCTTTAACTGAGTGTTGCGATGGGACAATTGTCTGAACCAGTGTGGTGACTATGTGGAGAAATAGTGTTAGGTACGTAGTACACTATTTATATTTGTAAATACCTGTATGTACCTGTTTTTGGCGAATAAAAAATTGGCACAAAGACTTTTTGATTTGCCCTCGTAGATATGGCGTTCCCTAGCATGAAAAGTGTATTTGAGAGTATGAGAATACGTTTTAGGGAGACCACTCCCACTAGTTTAGCTATCTTTCTGTATTAGTAGACAGACAGTTTTCACTGCATTTTGGAGCAAGATCTCATTGAACATTTGAACAGATCTACAGCTAAGTAGTAAATCGCTTGCTAAAATTTCATTCCCCCCCCCCCAATTTATATTTGATGACAAGACAGGCTAATGTAATTCTAAAAATTCGTTTTTCGTATTCAGAGATATGTAAAACGTGAAGATTCGTTACAATTTAAAGGTCGAATTTTTTTATAATAAAAACTCCTTTTCTATCTATAGTTCATATACGGGAAAAAAATTTAATACAAGTAATATTTAAAAATAATAATTTTTTTTAAATCAATTCCTACTTCGGTTAACAAAGAAAAATTTCACTTTAGTTACTTTTTATTAAATAATTACAATTAATATAAATATGATAGAATCCCAATATTAAGCGACAAAATAGGAAGTGAATTTCTTCTTTATATACACACTGTTCGAATTCGCAGCCCAAGCGATGCGAAACCAACGCCATATCAACCAAACCAGTCTCAGCCTGACAGTTACAATTACTATAAACGATTGATCAAAAAATTAAGCTAGCATTGAATTTTCAACGCCGATTGAGGATTGAAAGCCAATTGTGACAACACGAAATGCGCACTTTTGCTACACCAGTTGAGGAACGCAATACAGATAAGAAATTTCTAATTTTCTATATTCTGTATTATTTTAATTTATTCTATTCTGTTTTAGTTCGAAAGTACATCAAAATCAATTGGAAAAATCGATTCATTAGCAATGCTTGATTTTAAATGCATCAAATCATAAATCAAGATTAAGATAGCTACAACAGTATTATACACAAACTTTTTTAAACTTTCAATTTAAAAAATGAAAACACAGTTGTAAACAATTACAACACACAGCATGCTTGAATTTTCAATGCTAATTGGGGAAACGCGAATGTATGAATTTTTGCACGCCATTTGGAGTAACGCAATACAGATTAGAAATTTTTTATTTCCTTTATTCTGCTTTATTTTAATTTTAAAATATTTCAAAATGAATCTCAAAAACTTATTCATTAACAGTGTTTAATTTTAAATGCATCAAACATTAAGAAAATAAACAGAATCGTTTGAAATAATCGATCGAATACATGCTAAGCCTAATTTCATTATCATGAGAAAAAACAAACTGAATTCGTTACTTATTTGGCTGAGGACAAATGAAATTTTTTGGCGAGGAAGTTAGTTTTTAATTAATTGATAAAAAATTAATGAATTAATATTTGAAAAAAACTGTATTATCATCAAATGTCATCCACTACAAGCTTTTAAAAAGTTGTTCGAGTAAACTTCTTTAATTATTAAAATAAAAATACGAATAAGAATAAAAAATATTTTATGAATTTTTAAATGAATAAGAATAAAAGAATTTAATAATTAAAATAAAATAAAATAAGAATAAAAAATATTTTATTTAAAATTGAAAATTGAAACAAGGTTTATATATTTAGGAAGAGTATGAGCTAATAGTAGGAATTGGAAAAAAAATCGAAATCTCAAGATATTGCCAATGATGCTGGATTCTTTTACAAGAAAAGAATTCATCAAAACGAATCTTAAAATACTGAGGGTGGTTTTGGATCTGATGTCTGGTCTCCACAGTTCAATTTCGAACGAGCAGTTTAGGCGTTGATTATGTTATTTTCATAATTTTTTACCACCTTTCTTGAGCGTGATTCAAGTTCTGTGGAAATAAATTGAATCACTCCTACCTTTATATCTGTATGGTGGCATAATTCCAGATGTGACTGGATGTTTCGTCAAAGGCTTTGTAAGCAGTTTGCGATGAGCACAGTTTTGCTTGTAAGTTATCATTCCAATGGGAGTCTATCGCCTTCTTTCGTAGAATTCAGAAACAAACCTCTAAATTATTTTTGCTGAGAAATTTCCTCTTACATGTTTAGAAGTCACTTCCTCCGCTAGAAAAAAAATCTTAATAAAATCCCTGAGTCATATGTAAAAAGAGATTTCATCTAACCTTGAAAGAATTCCAGTAAATGCTGTCACTTCTTTTTAATTTCTGGTATACAAAGTATATAAAACCAAATTACTGAAAATTTAAAAAAAAAACATGTGGCGTATCAGGTTTAAAACTCTCACAATTTTGGAATCATGACTGTCTCTCTCTGTGCGACGTCATTCAAAAACTCAATGAGCGAGACTAATAATATTTGGAATATGGCTTTTAGTCTAAATTTGTAGAATTCTATCGAACTATGAAATTAATTTATTAAGCGTGTTATCCGTGTTCATGTGAACACGGTAACTAATATCAGAAGCAATTGTCGTTTTGAAACTTTTTCGCATCTTTCTAATAAATACATTTGTGCATTATTATCCTCACATAATTGATAATAAATTGTTATGAAAGATACTAATAATGAGCCCTCTTTCCTTATTTATCACTACGATACTCCTAATATACCAAAGGGAAACTTTCATATATAGAATAGTTGTGTTGATATCTCTCAAATTTCAACAAATTTGAACTCGAGATTTTAGTGAAACTCCCCTTTTTATACTTCTCTGGCATTCAAAAACATATTTTCGAAACATATTTCATTTATATTTGGTATGGCATAGGTATACTCCGTCCCGGCCGAAGCCATTCGGATATAACGATGAGCCGCTGCAAGGCAACCTCCACCGAGCACGGAAGTGCAGGTTAATCAGCTTAGTTTTCATAAAACCAATTCAAAGAACCAGTTCGTAAAAAGATACGAATTTAGATTCTCAAAAATTGTCACCGTGTCTCCAAGTATAGTAATTATCAAACATATCAGCAGTTATTAGAGGAACATAAAAATGTAAACAACATTAACTAAGAAAATACTGTATAAAAAAGGTATAAACATATTAACGGTTATTAGAGGAAAATAAAAATGTAAACAACGTTAACTAAGAAAATGCTGTTAAAAGAAAAAGGTATAAACATTTCAACATATATAAGAAGAACATTAAAATGTAAACAACGTTAACAAAGAAAATACTGTTAAAAAGAAAAAGAATAAAACAATTATATACAAAGGAAGCTCTTGTTAACACAAAAGCAAATACCATATATACAAAATATAGTTTCCATATACAATATAGATGTAAGAAAACTAATGTCAAAGCAAAGAGTCATTTCAATCGTTATCCACGGATTCCAACTGCATAAGATTATTGATAATTTCAGAAGCACTTGCCCTAAAGAGAGTGAATTTTAATAGCAATTTGATGTCCAAATTTCTCCAGCCTTATTGCCATGTTAAGCGGGTATTTTCCCATTATATTTGGTATTTCCATTCCATTTATATTTGGTATGTATTTTCGTGATCATAAGTTTCTGGAATGCAAATTTCTATAGAAGTATTAGAATACCGAGCAAGGAAACAAAATCCTTTGCTCGCACTTATATGCTTTTTTAAAATAATGACATATTTCACTTAGAAAAAAGTTTGGATACGTTGACTACTTATACTGTATGTAGTCACAATATTGTCATAGCTCTAGAAGAAAGCAGATGTTATTTTCCGAATTTCTAGCATTCTTCTCGGAAAGGGGTTTACGAAATGATGTATCGATTGCAAACTGCAAGCTCCTTTCCCTTGTGGGGAGGAATGGTCAGAATGTAGCGTCATACGTGTGATGTAAAAATCGTCACTGTGGCTTAAATTATTCTCGCGCAAATGTACTAGTTCAGTCTGGAACTCAACATTCCAAAATTGATAGAGTAAAGAATAATCTAACATAATGATTGGCGTCCATATATTTATGGAGTTTAAGAACTGATTCAAAAGTGGCATGGACATCTTCATGATGGATTATCAGAATTTTACAAAAGGGTCCTGCTTTAAGTAAAATCAAATTCTGCTTTTCTAAGAAATGCAATTTGGACAGATAAATGTTTCTTTAATCATAAATCTTCAATATAATCACTTATGAAACGATAAAAATCAATTCTTCAATACATAGTAGAGAAAAAGCACAGTAATAGTAAAAAAAATCGATATATCTTCGTTTTAGATCTCCCTAAGTTCGAAAAACACATTTTTGAAAAATGTCCGTCTGTCTGTCTGTGACAAAAATAATTCAAAAATCCTTTTGAGCTAGACGGATGAAATTTGGCATAAGATCTTTATACCTAATCTGTAGATTTTTTTAAAACAAATTTTGAACAAAACCTGCTTAGATGAGGTCTGTCTGTCCATCTATTTGAATATACGTTAACACAACAACTAAAAAGCGAATAGATTTAGATAAAATTTGAAACGCATAACTAACATCTATAGTCTAGATATATATCGAGGTAAGTCGAACAAGGGGTTGAAGAAAATGTAAACGTGATAACTTAAAAACAGAGTTATTTAAATATATCGATTTTTGTATGGGATTTTGTGGCTATACGGGTAGTTTTGGCTCAAATTTTGGTTTCAATTTGGTGGGAAAACGCGTCTAAAACACAAATTTAATTTTCTCATACAATTAACCACAGGGCAGCCAAATAACTCGCCAAATATAACAGATTAGTAAAGTAAAATCGATATAGATTTAGTAAAATTTACTACATTCACGCCAAAAGTTAATATTTCATAACTATTGTATTCTCAGGATAATAATTTTATTGCACCTTTTTTGTGAGACCAATTCCACTGTTTTTAATCTAGATTTTAATATTGGGCAAAATCATGTTACTATACTATTTCATGAGACAATGAAATTAATTTTAGTTTCATCAAAGCTGTAAAAATATTGTTATTCAAATGAATTAAAGTAAATTTTTAAAAACCTTTAAAATAGTAGGGGGAAAAATAAATATAAATACAATTTTTATCATTAAAAGTAATTCTTTGAATTTTAAAACAATGTAAAAATCTCTTTTGTGAGAATAAAGTGTAAGTATCATTTTTTTCTTCTTTTTTTAAAGATAATTTTGGGCTGAAAACAACTAAAATCACCCTTAGCTTTCAATTAGTTTATTTTAATTTACTTTTCAAATTTTAAAATGTATAGTGGCCATATTATTTTGAAGAGTGAGAGTGTCAAATTTCATCCAAATCAGATAAAAGGAAGTCTGAATATTTGTATAAAAGTCATATAAGCACGCATCCATCCTTACATAGAAAGGATTAAATTTTTACTGCCATTTATCGCTGTACTTAATCTTTAGACTCAGTTCTCCTAATTCGAATTAAACGGCAGTTCTATTTGGCTTACTTGCCAAAGAATTTTTATTGCGGCTCTTTCAGTTTCGAATCCCTTAAGTACCAGAATCCCAGAATGTCAGAGTACAGAAAGGGCTATTCTTCACGGTTATTGAATAACACTAAAAAAAGACCAATACACGGCGACGTTATTTTTGGAATTTCACGCTTCTTTGCGAATGCTACTTTCAGTTTTTAAATCCCAAAATTGTCTTGAGCAAGTTGAAATCTCTCGCCTTGTTTACACCCAGATGTGTTCGATCTTCAAACGAAATAAACACTCGTCTGTCTTGTACTTTTCAATCTAATAAGAAGGCCCGGGGCAAACGCTAGAGGTTTATTTTTGGCCACGAGTTATTCAACTTTTCAGCGTAACTAAACTGGATTTTGTTTGGTACGTTACTTCTTGATATACGTTACCTCTCTGTCTTCCCATTCACCTCTATTAATAATAAATCAGCTTATTTGTATACATGTAGATGTAATGTTCTAGATGGTTGACCGTTTGATACAGAATTATCAAATTTGATATGAATATAAGTTGAAAAAATAATAAAAGATACTTTTAAAAAAAAGATCTGATCGATCTGAGCGTCCTAATTCAAGTCCCGGTTCTGGCCCGAATTAGCCTAGTTGGGTCCCGGGGCAAACAATTCTTTGCCCCCCTCTGCTTTACTGCTTTAGTAATAAAAAAGATTCATTAAAGAAGGAAATGTAAAATAATATTTGTATTCGATTTGGGGGGGCAATTATGTGGAGGCCGAGGCAACTGCCTCGTATGCCCCTGCCTTATTCAGGCCCTGCATGGTTGTTCTGTGTTCTGTCTTTAAGGGATGTGATCGTCCCCCCCTGTAAAGAGGGGCTGTGCAAGCGAATGTGATGAATGAGTAGCAAAAGTCGTACTCTTGGCCCTATATGGCGCTACTACAAAACAAGAGACACTAATTAGGCTTAAATCGTTTGATAAGGCGAACTTGTCCATGACAAGTGAAATAAAAAACAACAACAGGAATTGATTTAATTTTTTTATATTACTTGTTTTAAAATGATTAGATAATGATAATTTAATAAAAATAGTTCTAAATATATACATTTGTTTTCAACATTAAAAACAAATGTATAATTTTCATGTTTTTATCAATTTTATAAGTTTTACGAACAAGAATATAAGAAGAATTCATAAGATATTCTGATGAACGACTATTATAATTAATGTCAACTGCAGTTTTTAGAAATATGTAATTTTTGTAAACTCATTAATTTGGTAATTTATCATTTTAAAATCTATTGAAAGCCGACGTCCTGGTACAGAGGTAGCGAGTCTTCTTTGTGATACGGACGTCCTGAATTCGAGTCCCAGTTCGGGCATGCTTGTTTTTTATCTGTTCTGTGATATGACAGTATGTGTCCTCCTATAAAAAGGGGCTGCGCAAGCGAATGTGGTGCGGGAGAAGCTGTTCTGTATGTAATGTCTTTATGTAATGTGTTGTCTACTTCGGTAAGCCCCGTGTGATACTTAGTAGTGCAAAGGGATTTCTAAACGTTCAATTAAAAAAAGATTTTTTATCTTTGAGTTTTAGGAAAAAACTTTAAGTTTAATGAGTCGTTAGTTTCAATGTAATAAATAAGTGCATAACCTTACAATGGTTTATTAGAGCTCTCATTGTCGATTCATTATTAAGTAGACTCATAACCTAAATGTTCTTACTGTTTGGTTCATTATTAGATAGAATTATAAACTAAATGTATACCAAATTTCAGATTTATATTTTTAATAATATTTTAATAATTGTGTTCGAAAATAGTTTGGCAAAAAATATTTTGAGAAAATTTCGTTTTAAAGTTTTTATTTGATTTTTAATGAGCTGAAAAAAGATGTTAATGAATGAAAATTATTTTTGCATTTTCTAATCTTTTTAGAAATAATGTTGTGAATGTTTTCTTTTTTTATTTTCACTCATTTCTTTTGAAACTTTTGGAATCCATGAAATTCAGTCTTTAAAAATACAAATATTCCTTTCCAACAAAAAAAAACATTTATGCTTCAGGATTGTACCCCAATTCTACAATTTTTTTTTTACCAGGATAGCTATCAGGAATTTATTTTTTTTATCAGTGATGAGAAATGATAAAATGAAGTTATCGCGTTTTGAAAGACAATGTACAATTAAATATTAGTTGCTGAAGACAGTTACGATTTTCAAACTATTTTGATATTTGAGAACTTTTATGCTTTTTTACTTTCATTGTTTTACTTAAGAACAGAAAAGAAAAAGAAAATGACTTTAATAGGAAATAAAAACACGCTTTGTATCACATCCTTTATTTAAAACAAAATCTTACTACTAAAAAGTTTGAATAAATATTTAAGATTAGATAAACAAAGACAAATGAAATAGAAATATTGCATCTCAGTTTGAGAAAATAACTGAACTCATGAAGAAAATTATGTAACTTTTATATTATTGCGTTTTTCCCGAACCGGAAAGGTATTATTCCTAGGAGAAAATTGAAATCCTTTTAATGACTTCCTTTTTCTTATACTTGTATTTAATTTGAGTTGTTTCCTGTTTACAAAGATGAAACTTAGCAGTTTATTTTTCCTTCAGTACCTGATGTGTTTTCTAAAGTTTAAAAACTTTTTACTTTTATGCATTTTCGATGACGATGCACTTTTAAAATATTTTTAGAACTTGTTTATTAGTGCGCAGTGTATGTATAACTGTATTGGTGTGTGCTGTCACCATTAGACCCAGAGCTATTAAATTTAGCTTATATTCATATTAAAGAGACTCATGTGCATCTCAGAAAGAATTTTCAGAAATTAATCAATTAAAAATTAAATAAAGTTGTGGTGTTTTTCATCGATAACTTGGAAAATATTATGATGGAAAAATAACTTTTGAATTAGCTTAAAACCCACGCAAATTTTTTTCAATAATGTTTATACAAATGTCGACTATCATGTGGTGCCAAATTAAAAAAATAATAATAATAAGCATATGAAAAATAAAACGATGCCAAACGATTAATAAGATTTCGAAAAAAAGTATCATATTTTGCTTAGCAACAATATCAAAATCGTTTATTTCCAAAAAAGTCACTCTTATATCAGATTTATCATCGCAAATTCTTGTTGAACAAAAATCTGAAAACCAAACGATCACTTTTACTTATTATTAAAAAAAAATGCTCATTTCTTTTCTTTTTTAACGTCAGCCGATAAATTCGCATCTGCCATTATTTTAATTGCACGGAATAATAATTCTAGGCTAGTTTCTTCGGTAACTGTTCTATCATGGTTGACATCATTCTATTACCATTTGTAAAAAAGTAAATGCGTCATGCGGTATGATCAGAAGTGACGGTTCAGCAGGATTTCATGACTTTTATGGATGTTTTATTTATATGTTATTTTTATTATTCAATTTGAAGTCTTTAAGTTAAGATTAAATATATACATATACAGCAGCCAGCTGCTAAACTTTCAATATGTATAAAAATTGCCGCTTCAAAATCATTTATACTAGATCATTCAATCAGCATTTAACGACATTCAGCAATTTGTATTGCATTTGTTATAAAGATGCAATAGGCTATTAATTTAATACTGAAATTCCTTTTATCTTCTAAAAGTTCATTTTTATTCTTTCGTATAGAAATGATATTGTAATCGTCATAAATTAAGATCCCCTCCGATTTAAAGAAAATTTAGTATGGATTCTTTATGCAAAAATTTATTTTTATCAGTTTTTTTAATTAGTCTATAAGAGATTTTGCGGATATTTGATTTTAATAATAATAAGATTATAAACAGATATTTGCCCAGCTGTTTATACGTGATCATGATTGCAACAATAACTAGACTAAATATAACACAATACAGACAGCTAGATACAACTGACAAATAACACTCATACACCCACAAATAACTAGGCTAAACTACATGGTTTTTACTATTTCATTTGTAGAATTATCTTCAATTTTTTTTAACAGTTCCTTGTGTATTAATTTAACTGACTGTCATTTGTCGTGTGTAAGTAGTCATGCAAAAATACAAAAAGTAAGAGGTTGCTTTATATTATTTTTTATTATGTGCATCGAAATTGTATAAAGGATATGTCTTGCTTCAGTTTAAAAAGCAGTCACGACTTCGTTTGTGAATGAATATGATAAATTAACAACTCAATAGGCTAAACAAATAAAGTTTAGTATGCGGTCTTCACCAGTAACGAATTTAGACAATGCATATTAATGAAGCACTTCTCTTAATAAGGTATTGAATATATATTTTCATATCTCCACACTTGTTAAGGATTTGTTTTAAACTGGTCGACCCAGACGACCAGATGTGTCAAAAATATTGGTTACATTTGATTTCAGATAAATTGTTTGGATATATTTTCATATCCGTGATTTCGTCAAATACTCTGAAATTAATGCTTTGCTGTTTTAAATGTCTTAATTAAGCTCTATGAACCTCATCTAATGGAGAAAACCCCACAGCGCTATTTTTGTTTTCGTGTTCTGCTTTTATTAAAACGGAAGAAGGGGTGCAGTAGCTTCTAAGGGTATGGACCCCTGGGCACCCGAGGGCAAGTCTGAATTCTTGCTCACACACGTCACAAACCCTTTTTACGGGACGAATTTCATTGATACATTTTATTCATTTGTAGTTATGCTATATAAGCCAGCTAACATCCCTCGGACTGAAGTGCACTTTTGGCACAACGGATATGTTACTCGGCTACTAATCATAAGATTGGGAGTTCGGGCCTAGCGCTATCCGCTATAATCCCCGACAAATTCATCCACAGATCATAATGTAGATCTGGAACAGAGAACGATCACTTCTGATCCAGTGTTATTACTCTCTACATGGAGAACTTTGTAACCATGACAGATTTAACGTGTCTCATCCACCACACGCAAGGAGAGTCTTCGGCTGGCGGGTTCGAACTCGCAAATCAAGAGACGCGAAGCCAATGCCTTATCAACTGGGCTATCCCAGACCTCACAACGCTCTTCAAAAAGTAATTTTAATCTGTCTTCTAAATTTCACGATATTGTAACTCGCTTTTTTTTATTTACATTGTAAGATACATAATTATTTCTGTACATGTATAAGGTACGTAATTATTAAATAGAATTCTTCCTTTATAGCTTCCTATGATGGGGAAAAAATCACATAATAAAATAGATGATTAAATTAGGAAAACTGTAGTTCAGGGTAACAATGAAATCAATTGTTAAAAATTGAAAAAAAATGCCAAAATGTATTGAAAATTCGTATGATTATTAAATTGGCATCAATAAAAAGGTAATTTCTTAAACTCTGAAATGGCGTAAGCACTTTTGGCACTAAATGGCACTTTTGAGCAATAATATTTTCTGAAATTATTGCGGGTAAACATACAATTTCGCCTAAATGTTAATTAACCAAAAAAAATTTACAATTTTTGTAAAAAAACGCTTTGAGGTGAACATTTTTGCCTTCGTCTGTGCCAAATTAGATAGTTGTGTCACACGATTTGGCCTGTAGAATTCCCGCATGTATGCACACACGCATTCATCTTTATTAATAATATGCATTAATCATTTTTTATCATGTCAGAACTTAATGTTGTTTTGGGGGATGAGGTTTTTGGCGTCATCAAAAATCCGTAGAATAAAACTAAAAATTTTACTATCTGCACGAGCCTCTCAAAAAATCAGCTTTTAATTACGTGTAACTATTGACAACAAGATAAATAACTAATTTTTAAAATTGATTCTCCTGCGACGTCACCACCAAAGCAATCCTAAGAGATGGTCCAGTTCAATTTAGTTTCGATTTCCAACATATTTTTAACTAAATAAAACTTTTTAATTCATTTTAAGTCAATTTCTTTATTTAAGTGGTTTTGTTTTTAAAAAATCAATTTATTTATTACGGCATATAGCAGAGTAACATCTACATTTGAACACAGTATTATTTAATCATATTCTTCTCTATATTAAATATTATATCAGGTGAATGGATTAAACAAATCTGACTAATTATACTTGATAAAATACCGAAAATACTTTTGTAATTTATAATATATAGAATTCATAGTGTATTTGTGTTTTTTACAAATTTATACTATTGACAACAAGATTAATAACTATTTTTTGAAATTGATTCTCCTGCGATCTCACCACCCAAACATTTCAAAGAGATTGTCCGGTTCAATTTAGTTTCGATTTCCAACATATTTTTAACTAAATATAAATAAAGTGTTTTAGTGGTAAAAGTGTTCTTTTATTTCAGTGATTTTGTAAGAAAGCAATTTAGTATTTACAGTACGTAGCACAGTAACATCTACATTTGAACACAGTATTATTCAATCATATTCTTCTCTAAACTGAATACTATACCAAGTGAACGCCATAAAACAAATCTGACTTATTATGTTTGACAAAATGGGGATAATACTTTTGTAATTTATAATTTATAGAATGCATATCGTATTTGTGCTTTTTACAAATTTATACTATTGATATCAAGATTAATAACTTTTTTTTTTAATTTATCCTGCTTACGGCCTCATTACCCATATAGTTCTAAAAGATTGCCTAGTTCTGTTAGTTGAAAATTCACAGAAACAGCATTGGAAAAATAGCTGCAATCATTATTTATAGATCATTCTTAAATTATAGTATGCAGAGACGAAAAGACAGATAAACAAATAAATAGAGCAGACATTCAAGTGAATAAAAATTCGTTTAATGATTCTCCCAGATAAATATTTTTTATGGCTGTTGAAATTTACACTCTGGAGAAGTATTAGAGAACACAGAGCAACTCTGTTACATGTTAGAGAGGTGTACGTCAATTCTACAAATATGTTTCTCAGTTTGCATTTTAGCCAATCTGCTGTTGTGGATATACAAAACAAGAAGAGAGTCACGTTCGCTGTCAGGTGATAGAGTGGATGAGAGATGTTGCCATCCAAAACAAAAAGTGAGAAACATATAAAATGGAATTTGTAGAAATACACGAGGCGTGGAAGCGAAAGATCTTTAGTATCCAGTAAGCTCGGCGAATGTTTGGTCCAATTCGTCTGAGATGGCTTTGTATTTCTCCTTCTCTTGGACCAGTTCGTCTGGAAAGAGAAACAGGTGGGAAAAAATCAGTTTCATAATTGGTATTTTAATTAAAATATAAATATATATTTTGAAAGTACAGTGCACTCCTGAGTATCCAACCTAATGTGGCTTAGTTTAGATTAGTTAGATTAACGTCCCTTTGAAAAGCAACAGCAAAGCTTTTTTGGGACGAATCTCGTAATTTTGAACCTCGGTCAGATGACGAGGATGACACCTGAGCTGGCACCTCCCTCCCCACACCACATGAGAGGGAAGATGTTTGGCCTCCTCTCGTTTGGGAGAAGATTTAATGAGCAATTGATCTCCTTTCAGGACGGTTCTTCGGTAGAATCGGGTCTCGAATCCGAAGCCTCAGGGCTCATAAGCCGAGACCTTATCACCAGGCCAATGTGGTGGCAGCAGTGAAAGGAAACAAAAAGGTCGGAGTTCCAAGATCTCATTTCGTTGCCCACCAATAACAGAAGATAAAATTTTTAATCCAAAACTTGCTGTTATAATCCCTAGTAGCACACAAATATTGTACAATATTGAACAATATTCGCAATATTGTTTAATATTGTAAAATATTGTTTAATATCATATAATATTGCACAATATTATACAACAGGATGTATAATATTATACAACAACCTGGGATACATGTTTTCTTACTTTTTATTGAGTATTAAACACTCCATTTCTTTAGTAGCACAAAAATAATAAGCAATATTATATGGTATTGAATAATATTCACAATATTGTACAATATTTTGAACATTAATATTGATTAACATCATATAATATCGAACAATATTGTGCCGCATGCTCTGCTACCTGGGTTATCTCAAGTCCCGATGCATCATAGAAGCAGTTGCTAGTTTTTGCTGTTATGCTAGAGTCTAGTCATTGCTTTTGCTTTTCTTCTTATAGTTATTATAGTTATATACCCTATTTATAGTCCTTGACCAAGGAGATGAATTTTAAACATTGCCTTCCAACTCTATAATCATATTTAGTAAAATATTCTTAATACATTGGCATTTCAAACAAAACAAAAAAAAATTCACTTTTCTGCTATCAAACCTAATAAAGTTTTGAATTACACTGTTTTAGAGCATTTCAACCACTGCTACAAGGAAAGTTATAAAATCAACACACTGTTTCCTTGAGATGGGCATTGTTCTTAAATTTAAAAAAAATCAAGGCTCTAGAACTCAGTTCACTTTGATTACATTCGATGGTAACTTTTTTGTTTAAAATGTTATTTGAAAATTAAATTTATGCATTTGTATCTTTATAAATTTCCACATCAAAATACAATAATTAATTTAAGTTAAAACACAAGAAAATTTAATTATGTGTGAAATGAAATTCATAGCAAATAATAAAACGTCTCAAAATTTATGAGATTTAAAATAATAAGGATTTGAAAACAGAAAAGACAATATGCATAACAAGGGATATTTCTATCTATTCCTATATTATATAAAACTACAAAATCAAAATTAGTAATTCTCGATTTTTGAAGCAATGAATATAAATTTTATTTTATAATGCTATGTAATCTGTGGTTGATCATTACTTCAACAATTTTGAGAAGAAATTGATGTTAAATAACTCTTAATTTAAAATCTAAATTTCATTTAAAACTAAAATTGGTGCATATTACGACAGCAAATTACTGGACAGTTGTTAAAAAATGTATTAACTTTCTTTGGATTCTATATATTAACATTAATTAATTATTTGCCATTTTAATTTTCATATGGATTATTATATCATTAAAATGAACTTCATTTCTCTGAAAATCTTTTTTAATGCTATAAGGTAATATATT
>JAOUZG010012412.1:0-18254 GCA_026289955.1 Argiope argentata | reverse complement strand
GGATTGGGACACCCGTACCCACCTAAAGAAGGTGAGCCCCTGAGGGGCTGTGGCAGATGGCATGGGATCAACAGGTAAACAATAAATTGCATCATATTAAGCCACTGATTGGCTTGTGGCCAGTGTTGCCAATACGAAGGGCAGATGACATTCTGACTCGCCTACGCATTGGGCATACTCGGTGTACTCATAAGCATTTACTTTTTGGAGAGAATGCCCCAAAGTGCTCCACGTGTCGTACAGACTTAAATGTTAATCACATTTTAACGGAATGTCCGAACTATAATTTTTATCGCACTTCTTACTTTCATTCGCCCCATTTAACTCTTTTAACATTGCTGGGAGAGAAACACCATCAAAATATTTTTAACTTTCTAAAAGCTATCGGCTTTTTAATGAGCATTTAACTTTTCAACCATTGTTTGGAATTTTACCACCTTCTTTTTTTCTTATCTCAACTTACATTTCTATAAAATTTTTATATTTGAATTGATTCTACATCATTTTAAACCATTTGTTTCGTAAATATATTTTAAATACTTTTATCGCGTGTATGGCGCAGTATGGCCAACAATGGCCCTTGTGCCAAAAAAATAAAAACCAACCAACCAACCAAATCCTTTCGCCTAATTTAATTAATCGTAAAGGAATACCCGCGTAATGGAGCATATTAATACTCTAGATGATATACAGGCTTTACTCAAAAGAGACAGCCTACTTACAATAGCACATCTTCATTATATGAGATATCGTATTTTCAGCATAGCTCCGGATCCCAAACAGCATGGTGTAAGGATTACCAACTTACTTCAAAGAATCAAAGAAGCCTTGGATATATTACAACTAGACGACATGGGTAAGTGTCATAGTTTTATAACTTATGTAGTACCTAACAATACTAATCTTCCTGATGAGGTCCCCACTAATAACACTAATATTAACATGGAGACGGAACCAGTAGACGAGGACAACGTACTAGAGTTAGAACTCCACCCGGAGAACACAGGAACAGGCGCGAAAAAGACATCAAAAAAATTATAGCATAGAAAATAATCCTGCTATCTACCTAGGAGAAAACTCAATTACGGAACTAAACAACATAGAGGACAACGAAGGATTCCAAATCCAAAAAATTAGGAAAAATAAAAAGCGTACGCTCTCAGGAGAGGATGCCCCAATGAAAAAAAAGCGGCCGGAACAACACCAAAATTAACCATCTCAAACAAATACGAGGAATTAGGAAAAAATCTAGAGGAAAATGTAGAGGAAAAAAATGATTAAAAAAATCCCACCCGTCGTTCTGAAAAGAACAGAAAATTATAAAACAGTTCTACAGAGGATCAACGAAGTCTACAAAATAAAATGTACGGTAAAACCCACGGGGGAGTAATTTCAAATATTTTGTGAGACCCCAAATGATCACAGGAAACTTACGAAGTACATAGACGACCAAAACCTTGAATACTATGTAATAGCAACACAAATAGAAAAACCAACCAAAATTGTAATCAAAGGGTTACCGATTGAAACAACGTGCGAGGAGATTAAAGAAGAACTTACTAAGAGGGGCTTTGTCTATGCTCTTGGAAAGCCAACGGCATTTCCAACAAGATTGAGGACCTTAGAGAATTCGTTAAAAAATACAATCCCGATATCATAGCAATTCAAGAAACTCATCTCCGTGCAAACAGCAATATCCCCATAGCAAACTACAAATTCTACTCCAACCCGAGCAGCACAGGAAGAGGAATAAGAGGCACCGGTATCTTCATTAAAAATAATATAAAACATATTTACTACCCAAATCCCACACTCAGATACCTCGAAACCACAATAGTTAAAATCCACCTCCAGAACGCCAAGAACGACATCAACATCATATCTACCTACCTGCCTCCCACAACCGATAATGCCTTTACAATAGATATAGAAACGCTAATTCAGGCCAACCAAGAAACTATCCTAATCAGGACTGCCAAACATAGGAACTGGAATTGCGAAAAGGCCAATCCAACGGGCATGCGACTTAACTCTTTCACCCGCAAACTTAAAAATGAAAATATGGGCCCCTGATGAACCCACAAGATATAACACACGCAGCGAGACAGTAATCGACTTTGCAATAGCCAATAATATAAATTACCAATACGAAATTAAAACCATCACCGAACTGTCAAGTGATCACCTACCAATCCTACTCACCATAAACATCGCGGACCTCAATATCAAAGAAAACTACTAAAAGAAACCAAACTGGAAACTATTCAGAAAATATCTTAACGACAACACCCAACTTCACAGAAAAATCAACACGCCGAGAGCAATAGAAGAAGAGACAACCACTATAACAAAAGAGATAATCGAAGCTTTTAACGCAACTGCCAAAATACAAAAAATTAGCTCCCTTGAAACGCCACAAGAAATTAAATGGTAAACGACGCATAGAAACAAACCGAGGAAAATATGGCAAAAACCCAAACATCCCCTTGACAAAAAAAAATTACAATAGAGCAAAAGAAAAATTAAAATGTGGGAATCTCATAGAAGCAAAACCTGGGAAGAAAAAATAGAGAACGCAGACGTCGAAGACAACTCCATTTGGAAACTGATTAAAAAATTCACAGGAAACAAATTCAAAATCCGTCCCCTCAGAGGAATTGACAAAATAGCATACTCCGACCGAGAAAAAGCGGAAGAAATAGCCTATAACCTAGAAGACCAGTTTAAACTTAATCCCATCAAATACCCTGAAATAGAAAAAATAGTTAATTCCACCATCAGAAAATTCTGGAGAAAAAAAATAGATAACCCAGTTCATACCTCCAAACTAGACGAAATAATGGAAGCAATCGAGAACTCCAAAAAGAAAAAAAGCCCAGGTGAAGATAAAATTACAAATGAAAGGTTAAAAGACCTCCCAACGAAAAGCATCCTCAAAATAACGAAATTAACTAATGCAATAATGAATTGCAACTACTTCCCCATAGCCTGGAAAACGTCAATTGTAGTTCCGATCCACAAACCAGGTAAAGATGCATTCAATCCAACAAATTACCGCCCCATCAGCCTTCTCTCCGCACTAAGCAAGATCGTTGAAAAAATCATCCACAATAGGATAAAACCCGAAATAGAAGATAAAATCATTCCCTATCAATTTGGCTTCAGAAACAATCATTCCACAATAGCACAACTCCTGAGAATGACAGAAATTATTAAACAAGCTTGGACAGAAAAAAAAGATACCGGTGCGGTTTTCCTAGACATTGCAAAAGCCTTCGATAAAGTATGGATCAGAGAACTCATTTATAAAATCATAAAGCTCAATGTTCCGGACGGGCTAACCAGACTGATCGTATCCTATTTAACCCAAAGAAAATTTAAATTCCGAGTTGGCAACGAACTTTCCACCCCTAGAGCAATAGAAGCTGGGATTGCCCAGGGCTCCATATTAGCACCACTCTGCTTCACCATATTCATCAATGATATGACTAAAACTAAAGAAACCCAACTTCACCTATTTGCTGATGATACAGCCATCCTTAGCACCGCATATGACAAAAATAAAATAGCAAAAGATATACAACAGCACCTTAATCAGCTTGAGAAACGGCTAATAAAATGGAAAATCAAAGTTAATGCAGATAAGAGCCAAGCAATATTCTTCTCACACAAAAAAACCAGACTCATCCGTCAACCCGTCTAACGACCTGATAGGAGCGAAGAAGAAAGAAGTTATGAACCGGCCCTGACTAATGAACTCTGCACCCTCACTGACATGGAAGAAATGAGCGAAACTGTAACCAGCACTCTCCACTAACTAACCCAACCCATATATTAAAGGTAAAATTAAAATCACAGCTAATAATAAACTAAGAACACTAACCAAATAAGAATAAATCCTTATTTTTTTATTTTAATTTATCTTATAATTTTTTTTCTTTCACTAACCCTTCTGTACTACACCATTATGTTATATTATTATGCTACGCCACTTTTTCTAACAAACCTAGGGACCGGAGATTATAGGCAGAACGCCCAGGCTCTCCATTAAAAAACTTGTATTCTGATCACGGTCAAAATAGAAATATCGAGTCATTTAATAAAGAAATACCCCTAGAAAATCAACAAGAACCCGAAATCATAGCACCGCCCTCCAAAATCCCGCCCATTATGTTCAGATATACAGGCAAACAGCAACAAATATTGGCGGAAATTGAGAGAGCTTGCGGTCCTACGGAGAATAAATTTACAAATGGATGTATAAAAATATTTCCCTCCTCCATTGAACAGCATAGTAACATCCAAAAATTTTCTACAACCCAAGGTTTCGACTACTACATAATTAAACCAAAGAAAAAACGACCTATCAAAGCTGTTATTAAGGGACTTCCAGCCGATCATGACGCTGCTGACATCTTAGCGTACCTTAAAAATGTGCTGGATCTACCAGTCATTAAAGTGGTCCAGTTGACCCAAACCAGATCTAAAATAACTACTCTCATTTTTCGTGGTTGAGCTTCACCGCACTGAGGACATTAATGAAATCTACAATGTTAAAAGCATAAACTATCTTAGAGTCACTGTTGAACCATACCGAGCTAGAAACATCACTAGACAATGCTACAAGTGCAATTATTTTCACCATAGTGCGGATGTTTGCAACATCAAACCCAGATGCTTGAAATGTGGAAAGGATCACGAGACCAATGCCTGTAACATCACAGAAAGAGTTGAAACACCAAAGTGCATAAATTGCGGAAAGTACGGCCATGTAGCATCTAATAGAGGCTGTGAGGCTTTTCCCAAGGCAGTAAATACTCAACAAGCAATGATAACACTCCTTTGAAGCAGGAAACTTAAAATGAGAAATTGGATGGTGGGGTACGCAAACTGAACACAATTGCTGTTCAAAACTGAACAACAATTGTGCAGGCGGTGGCTCAGTGTTTCAGATGGAAGAATGATCCCACAACCAACATAACCATCTGATTTAGAGCCATCCGTAAAAATGGGCATAAAAGAATACCGAAAACGGTGGTACAAAAAGAGCTGTTGGAGAACACAAGGATTAGTTAATTTAACACAAGGATTAGCAGACTAGCCACACAGGTGACTAGCAACCAGCCGCTTGGTACACTGGGGACCACAATGCACCACCCGTATCTCAAATGGGTTGCCACGCACGGCCAACACGTGGATACATTGGCTGTCCATGAGAAGCAAGAAGCAAACAGAACGGCGACAGCTTCTCATGGAGAGCTCCCTCGTTTGCCGTCGAGGGAAAGAAGAAAAAAACATACAACAGCAGGCGTAGAGGAGGGTAAGCATAAAATGAGTAAAGACCCATGGGAACCTCGGGATTGGGACACCCGTACTCACCTATAGTATGTGAGCCCCTGAGGGGAAATAACTTCCGAGAAAAAGCACGCAAATTTTTTCCCCTAATTTTTTAAATTCAAACTCAGCCTGAAGGCTTAGAAGAGGTTGCATTAGACGACGAGGTCGATGCCGAGGTCTTCACCTACACAGCCAAAACGAAGGAGAATACCGCCCTTCTTCGTTACACCTAGGGCAGATTTCAAATTTATGTTAAATATTCTTACATTAGAGGCCCCTTCTTTGCGCTCAACAATGAGCAACAAATTCTTAAAATTAACAGTAGAAAGCGAAGATGAGCACCGAAGCCTTTCCCGTCTCCTCGAAACTCAGAGTGCCAAATTTAAAACCTTCATGCTGAAAATTAAAACAGTAAGAGTCGGTTGAGGAAACCTGTGCAAATGTTTTACCCAATATATTGACAACGTCTAATAGATCTGAGAAGGACACATTTCCTGTATTTAGAACAGGAAAGGAATTTTCTCTATAAATTCCATGAGCTGCATTTACTTTTTTCCACAAAAGTTTACTGGGAACACAGGATGTGATTGATGATACAAAGTTAATCCAAGATTCCCTTTGACTACGACGGCGAATGCGACGAGCAAGGGCTCTGGCTTTTTTAAAAGCGACTAAGTTTTCTGATGTTGGATATCGTCGAAATTTGTTCCAAAGTCTTTTTTGGTTTTTGTAACTGTCACGACAGGTTTCGTTCCACCACGGTCGACGAAATTTTCTTGGGGTGGCGTGGGGAAGATTTGGAATGGTGATATTAGCGGCATTCATTATCGTGTCAACGACATTTTGTGCAGCTTCTGATATATCTGTGTGACTAATCATTCTTTCATTGATAGCAGCTAGTTGGGAGAATGTAGTCCAGTTTGCCCGTTGAAATTGAAAACGGGGAGGACAAAAAGTTGCACTACCACTATCAGCATGGGAGATTATTAAAGGGAAGTGATCACTATTATATAGTTCATTTCAAACAGTCAAATTCAAAAACGATAGCAGTTCAGGAGAGCATATGGCTAAATCAAGACAATGAAAACTATGTGTGGGTGCATGGAAGTACGTTTGTTCATCATTATTTAGCAGACAAATACAGTTATTTGCAATGAACTGTTCGATCTGCTGCCCACGAGAGCTAGTATTCGAACCCCACAAAGTAATATGACCGTTGAAGTCACTTAGCAGGATAAATGGCTTAGGAAGCTGGTCCACTAAGGTGTCGAGATCTTGTTGACGTATGCTATCATGAGGTGGAAGATAAATACAACAGACGTGGACCAAAGATCGTATATGAATCGGAACAACCACGGCCAGGAGAAATGTATGTAAATTAACACTAAAGTTACCACGAGCGGGTCAAATGACCCGTTTCCAATGGCAATTCCAATGGATGGATGAATCGCCGGTAGGTTTAGTGTTAAGAGGTGTGCTCGGATAAATGTTTGAAGTGAAGATACAAACACCTCCAGAACAATGAGCTCCTGTGTCTGCATCTTTCCGAAAACGGTTATATCCGCGTAGTTTAATGAGAATGTTGGGTGACAAGAAAGTTTCTTGTACACCTAAAGAGATGGGATGAACTTTATTAAAAATAGACTTGATATCAGGAAGTTTGGATCGAATGACGCGACAGTTCCAAAAAGGAAAGTACCCATTAAGTGCATTTTTGGAAGGGGAGTGAACGGAGGCAGTTGTTTTAGTTGCCGGGTCTTCGCAACTCATTTCAAGTTCAGATTCATCCTCAGATGGATGCAATTTAATATCTGGAGTCTTGGGCACGCCACCAAAAATGGATGCTAGATCCTTATGGGCAATACCCTTTCGTCGCTAGCCTTAAGGCGACGGAATTTTTGAACGCCGATTTTTTGAGTTTTGCAGGAAGATCTTTTGGTGCAAGACCACGTTTTGCAAGCTTTAATTTCAAAGTTTTGTGTGTGTGTGTGTGTGTCTGCTTTTGAAGTTTCAGGAGCACTAGCTGTAGATTGCCCAGTGTCTGAATCTATTGGTTTGTCTGGCGATTTCATTTCTGTCTTATCTTGAATGCAATTTGGACATGCAAAGTTCGCACAGAACGGTTTTTGCAATACTGCGGCATAACTTAAGCCTTGAGTTGGTGTGCGAGATAAGACTTGTCGCCTTGCTTCTGGATATGAAATGCCTTCTCTTACTTTGATTTCAGTGATTTGTTTCTCTAGGATCCACCGTTTACAAGCTCTAGAAAAAGATGAATGCTCGCCATCGCAGTTAATGCACTTTTCTTGTGCCGAACACTGCTGGCTCTCGTGGCCTTTTTTGGCGCAGCGGGCGCATGTCACAGTCCCGCGGCAATTAGCTTTTGAGTGGCCGAAGCGCTGACACTGAAAACACCTGAGGGGGTTTGGCATGTAGTGCCTAACGGGTAATTTTATGCACCCAGCATAAATAAATTCCGGCAATTTAGGAGAATACAAGATGTTTAGTATCAAGGAGTTTTCCAACCCACCGGATAGTGATGCGGCAAAAATGCGTCACTCCTTGGCTTTTTAATTCTAAAATTTCTTCGATGGGTACGTTGAACAATTCACCACATGTAATGACACCCTTGGAATAATTTAGAGACACATGTGATTCTACAGTAATGGGAATTGTAGTTAATGCTTTTAATTTCATGATTTGTTGAGCTTGCTTCATAGAAGCAACCTCCACAAGTAAGTCCCCAGAATGCATTTTGCGAATGAAAGAAAATTCACCGATCATTGCTATTATGGTCTTTTGGACGGGGAAAGGAGAAATTGAGTTAAATCATTCATTGTTTTCAGAAACTCTCTTAACTATAAAGTAAGTGTCAAAGTTTTGCTGACTAGAAATAAATTTGATTGATTTCTGATGCCCACTGAAGGGACCGCATTTGGAAGAGCCCATACGATATTGAGAAAACTTCGTGCCCGACGGCATCGCCCACCACGGACCCCAACAAGGGATGGCAGCCACCGGTTCTAGATATCCCCAGCCTCGGCGCTTACCATTGTGCTAATCGATACCTATACGCTGAGTATGGTATGGTTTGGGTTATTGGCACAAAGTCCAATTCAGGACAAGCTGCGCCATTCAAAAGGATGTTAAAAAAAGTTCCATTATATGAAGAGTGCATAAAACAAGCATGCATCATAAAAAGTTAAAGATCGAGAAAAACTTATTTAAAACGTATCGTTTTGAGAACAAATAAAAAAAAAGTCTCAAACATTAAATGCTATGATAGATGCCAATGGCCCTTAAGAAATCAAAAAAGTTTTGAGGGAGATTTCTCACCCACCAGGTCCCATAAATTTAAAATAGACGAATTAAAGTGAGTAAAACGATCTGAAGTAAAATTAGGACACTGAGTTAGAATATGGGTAATAGAGTTGACAACACCACATGTTGTACAGTGAGGAGCTTATTTTCCAAACAGTAAATGTCTATGTGTATATCCCGTGTATCCAATGCGTAGACGAATTATTTTGACATCTGCGCCTCTTTTCGGTAAACCTGACCACATATTTATTTTTGGTTGAATAGCGTGGAGTTTGTTATCAACCTGCGTATCCCAAATCTCTTGCCACTTTTCATAGATATGTCGTTTTATATATCTTAAAACGTCACAAAAGGGAGCACGGAATTCAAAGGGTTCTGAAGCTGATTTCGCAGCTTGATCTGCTAGTTCGTTACCGTGGATACCAACATGACTTGGTACACAGCAGAAAATTATGTCGAAATCTCTGTTCACCAGTTTTAAAAGTTGTTCTATGATTTCAGCAACAATCGGATGATAAGGATATCCAAAATTCTTTAATTGTTGGAAAACGCTTGTATTGTTGGAAACGTTGGTTGTATTATTAGCCTGCTCAGCAGAAGAAACCTCAACAAGAAGGTCACCGGAAAAGCGTTTAATATTTTTGGTTCACCAATAATGCTAACAATTGTTTTGTGACTCAAGATTGGAGACATGGTTTTCATAGTATCAGAAAGAGATTTAACAATAAAAAAACGAGAAGAATCGAGACGTTGACACTGAGATAAAGAACAACTGCGAAGGGAACAAAAATTCGGATCAAGATGGCACCACCCACCATCGAGCCCAAAAAGGGAAGGAGGTTGCCGGCTCTGGGCATCCCAGCCTCGGTTCCCACCTTAATGCTGGCCAGGACCTATACGCTCAGGGTCACTTCCGAGAACGTTGACCACCCTTAACGCCAAGCCCCGGAAGTTGACCACTTTCGCTTGATCCCTAGAGCATACTAGCCATATGACTAGAATACCAGCCGATTGATACATTCGGGACCTAAATGCACCTCCTGTCTTAAGGGTCGCCACGCACGGCCAACACGTGGGGACATTGGCTGTGCATGAGAAGCAAGAGGCTGACAGAGTGGCGACAGCTACTCATGGAGAGCTCCCTCGCTTGCCGTCGAGGGAAAGAAGGATCAGGACGACAGCAGAAGGCGTAGAAGAGAGTAAACAGAAAGGGTGTAAAAATCCCTGGGAACCTCGGGATTGAGACACCCGTACTCACCTAAAGAAGGTGAGCCCCTGAGGGGGACCTGCAAGGAATAAAGGGTTATTGCTTGTAACATAGACGCTGAAGATGGAAAAGCTTGTTAAAGCTTTTCAAAGTTGCTCCGAGATGGAGCAAATGGTTATGGTGAATGACCCTAAGGGAAGTCAGGAAAAGAAACGCAAGCAGGCAGGAAACCAAAGTAACGCCGTTCCTGAAGGTGATATGAAAGTAATGTTCCGCCTTAAGTGGAAGGGAAAACCACGAGAGCTGGATGATTGGGGTGAGCCCATCAATCTTTAAGAAAATGAAACAATGTCGAAACCTTAATTGCGCCCTCTTTTACCAGACTGTACGTGAGTACATACAGCCAAGGTGCTCCGATTTTTTAAAAACATTTCGCACATTAAGGTTGACTGTCACACAAAGGAAGTATGTTGTCCTCCATACACGGGGAACCATGACCAAAAATATTGTAAACGGCAATGTGTCGTATCTGTTTTGAAACCAATAATTAAAAAACGGGATCGGGCCACTACCAATGACTCTGCCCTGAATAGATCATACCGAGCTAATCTAAGAGAAATTGAGAGATTAAAGAACACCAACTATGGATAAGAGTCCTATATCCAAGTCTGGTTACTGGAGGTTCCTACTGTTCGGTCAAAACCCGCCACCGGGGACCTCCTTGCGTTATCCCCCGGTCCATTTGGCATCGATGTGTTCCAAGAGCCTAGTACTATCAGAGGCTTCTTGGCAGCTCTATCAATGAGCTGAAGGACAGTACACAAACAGGGGGAAGTACGACAACCCTGATTACATCACCACGACTCAGTTCTCTGATAGCAAATCAAAGCCCGGTTGTGGTGTCGTTTTATTTCCCCCAAGCAGTGATAAAGAGGATGTTGTGGCACAGTTACTAGCGACGGTGAGCATGCTAGGAAACTCCAGAATGATCACTTGCGGGGGCATAAACATGAAACATCTTTTATGGGGCCCAGAGGTGAGATACCATCGAAGCGTGGATGAAGGACTTTTCTTTGTCGACTTCTTAACAACGACTGGTCTCAACATTTGGGACAAAACTGACTCTTCCCCAACCTTAGAACAGCATTAGAAGCATCCCATGCTGATAAACGGATGCATCTTATAACAATGGGCATCCATTCATTCATTATTACGTGCGTGAACTACTAATTAAAGGTTCTATTTTATTTTGCTGGATCCTTCATGTTGAGATACAAGATAATGAAAAGATTGACTGTGCAATAAAAGCAGTTTCCAGTATTTGGCAGTCTTCAATTCCCTGCCGCAATTTAAAAAATGACAACATATACATTCTCAATGAAAGAAGTTGTGGGATTAGGAAATTCATAACAAATTTAAATATAAATTGAAAAACAATAAATTAAAAAAATAGAAAAATAAAAACCCTGACTCAACGGATATTTGCTTTCCATAGTCACCAGATATTGGAAAAGAAAAAAAAACTAAATATGCGCAAAAGAAAACATGCTGCTGTCCTTTGTAAACCTATAACTTTGTTACGAAAACAAACAAAAAAAATCTGAGGAAGCATAATTTGTAATGGATTTCTAATCCTTTCATTAATTTTCCTTACAGGGACTTGGAAGAGATCGTTGTTTTTTTAAAAAAAATGATTATAAAGTAAGTAAACAAGTATGACTGTACCTTAATAAAAGTTTATCAAGCAATTCACTAAATACAGAAGGATAATTTGAAATATTCTAAACTGCAGTCTCCCCATATTCAATGTAAAAATGAATGCTAAGTAACATATGAATGCAGGTTTTTAAAAAAGCAGCACTTCTTTTGAAGACACACAGCTGTTTGCCTGAAGAAAATCTGAATAACTGAGTATGAATGAAACAATCAATTACTTGCAATTAAAAATACATGAGGATAATATAAGAATAATTCCTTTTCAATTAATATGCAAAAAAAGATAGAGAAGCAAAAATAAGTTGGAAGAAAGAAGAGGTAGTTACAAAAATTTTATTTTATGTTACAATGTACTATTGATTAGTTTAGCAAAAGGAGAACTGAGTATGTTTAATAAATATACTTTAGTAAAAATACTATTTTTCTCCCATAAAATGAGATCTAGTAAGCCCAATTGATTCTCTAAGAAAGGTAGGAAAAACAAGTTGATCAAATTGTTCGTGCTAAAACAGGAGCATTAATAATGATAATTTATAGAATCAATGGTATTAAAAATTCTATTTTTCCTTCACAAGTAATTAAAATAAATAATGATAAAAATGTCTCCTTCACCTACAGTGGTCTTCAAGTAAACATAAAAAAATGTTTTATTAAAATTTAGAATATCAAGTTTCATTTTAGAACAAATTTAGAATTATTCTGGAAACATTCCATAAAGTTTATCAAATATAACATAAAAACTGTGAGAGCCACTTCTATAACTTTTCTAAACACTTTAAGAAGTAATGAGAAGATTTAACTTCCTCCCCAATACCAACCAAAAACTGTGATCCCAAGATTGTTTGTACATGAACTGCATAATAAATGTAATGCAGCCATTATATATAAAATATTTTTAGATTTGATTAATGAAAACCTTTTTACATGATTTTCTGAGCTAAATTATAGATTTCATGCATGGAACTATTATAGCAAAATTCTATTAAAAAATTATTATTATTATTATTTTCAGATTTCATTAGTCACAGAATTATCAAGCAACCTTTTTCAAGTAATTGTGGACATTCTTAATTATGCTTTTAAAGTAAAAAATCTACTATTAATGATTGATCAGGAAATATACAAGTAAAAAATGTAAACTATAGCATAAATATTTCTGAATGTGGAATGAACATGAAATGTGTTCAAAGAATTAAATTTTTAATGGAAATAGGCAAATAAAATAATAGATAGTAATATTGCTGTTGTAAATAATGATATTTCTGCAATAGACGAATAAAAAATAGAAATTATTTGCTTTTACAACCATTTTTGAAAACTTTTTCTGTCGTAAGTCCAAAATTAAAGATTTCTGAAACAAGCAATTTTACAACAGTGTATTTTATTGATAATTCTATATTACAGATAATAAGTGACACAATATCCTCATGTTATTGATTATATATTCCTCATATGTATTTCTTAAAGACAAAAACTTTTTTTTTATAAAACTGAATGGAAAATCATAAAATTTCTCACTTATTTTGAAGTGAAATGCCAAAATTTACATTTTAATTTTTAATACAAAATAAAAAGAAATAAAATTTAAAAATAGCTTCAATTATTCCTATTTTATCAAATAAATATAGAAAAAAAAGTTAAGGATAATGAGAATAAATCAAAGAGGATGTGCCTAACACTTAATTAAATCTGTCACTCTCCTAAGATATTCTAAAAAAAGTAAAAGAACAGTAACCATCTGCAGGTACAATGCAAATAACATTTTGATTTTAGTTAAAGTAGATTTCTGCAAGAAACCTCAAGTACAAAAAACAGAATTGTACATTAACCTTCATGATTTAGTTCTCAATATTACGGAAGCAATATTATGATTATTTTGAATTTGATAGCAACTATTTACAGAGTACAGGATAAACTGACATTAACAATGCAGTATTTGAATGTATAGTTCAATTTCAAACTTAAATGAAATGATAATTAATAGATCATTTCATACTAAATGTTGATAGTAAAGTTCAAAACACTTCTTTTTGATTAATAAAAAAATTTGACAGGGAATAGAATTTCCAAGTCACTTCATTTTTTAAACGAGGACCAATTCAAATAAGGGGGGGGAATGTTATTTTCTTACAAATTGGCAAAACCAAAACATTTTAATAAGTGATTACAATTCAGAAATCATATTTTGCCTAACATAAAAACAAAAGATTTATTTAATCAAATAAATATTTAATGCAGAAATTTAGTTAAAATGCTAATATAAAATTTTGTTTCATCTAAAAATTATCATAATGCAAAAACCTTTCAGACTAACAGGGAAAAAAAAACTTTAGCCTTAACATTTGAAGATACAAAAACAGCTTCTTTTTTTTAGAATGTCAAGTTATTTACAATAATGTAAAAGAAAATTGTATGCATTTATCAAACAAACTTCATATACATCAAGTCCTGCTCCATCACTTACACAAAATGAAATCTATTTGAGAAGGAAAAAAAATTTCACAAATTTATAAATATTAATTTCATTTCTAGTTAACAGATGGAAAATGTATCCTCATTTCTTAATAAACAATTAATATTTTAAGCAATCTTTAAACCTATATGTTCAATCTGAAAAATAAAACTCATCATGAAAGAAAGATTTCAAAATATTGAAAAATAACCAAGTTTTTTAATGTCCTTTAAAAACTATGTATGCTTTTGATTACTGTTGATGCCTATACACAAATGCAAATTAAAAATTTCAAACTAACTCAATTCAGTTCTTTCAGATTCATAATATTTATAGTAATATATGTATGTGTACAGTGTTCTTATCCTAAATGAAAATTTATGCAATTTAATTATGTAACTACAAAAATACTGGATCTCGGGAATTACTTAGTTTTTTTCAGCATTTACAGCTTGATACGATAGATTCAATCTGTTGAATCTCAAGCATATACATCTAAAATGATTCATGACCCATCTTGGGCATCTGCACAATGGTAGTACCAACAAATAGTGAAACAAAGCATAATAATAAGCACTCTTTCTTCTCTAAAGCACTGTTATTTAAAACTTCAATGAGATCAGTTGTTTTAAATATTTGGCAGGCACAGAAGAACTAAATAACTAGCAGAAGCAAATACGAAATATTGTACAAAATTAAAATTCAAACAAGATAATAAAATATTGCTAGAATAAATAATGTTTAAATCAGGACTAAGTCCCTTAATTTTATAGCCTCTATGCTTCAATTTCAACACAAGAGAATGATTTCTATAAAGAAAGGTCATTTTGTTGCACAGTGAATTCACTACAACAAAGTATCCAACAATATTCAGATATTTCCAACTTCTTACAACAGAAAATAAACTACAATAACTTAAAAACAGTATCAAATATAATTTATTAAAAACCAAACTTTGGCTTTTAATGCATGGTGAGAGCAATCAGCTTTTAGGTGAATCCTCCTTTTAGATTACTTTCAAATATAGCAACCAAAAACTATCTATTAAAAAGGTGAAAAATATATTTTTATCTTTTTGTGTTATTTTGTTTCAATGCATCATTCATTTCATACTTTTTCTTCCTTATCTGCCTTTTCATTTAAAAATAAAATTCACCTCCTCTCAAGCTGGAAGTCAATCTTCTGGCATCCAAATGAATATGTAAGTAGTATTAAACTATAATGAAATAGTTATTTACAACAGGTTTCAATTTTAATAATAAAATAAAGTTAATATTGTGGAGAATTCCATAAAGAAGACCAAATAATGAAAGGACAATTGAAAACATATACGTTAGATAATCAGGGTGTAGACATGTAAATTAGGATAAGCAATATGAACATAACAATAAAATAAAATTGGATATTTTAAAATCATTTTGATTCAAAAAATGTTATAAAGCACAATTTAACAATATGTTACTTTGAAAATATAACTTAAGGTATCAATAAGCTTCACAACTACTATAGAAAGGAAAATAATAAAATATTCCAGCTATTACTAATATTTTAGAAAAAATTCAGAATAACACAAATCTTTTTTTAAATATAAAATATATATGTATAAAATCCAAAAATATTTTTAAATACTGCAGCGTATATTTCTATGCCAATGCTATACTTCTGTTCCTGTAACAATCATGGAAGATACACGATCCAAATCTTAAGCAACTGTCCAGATTTTTAGCTACTTTAATACTGCAGAATTATACTAACACTAAATTAAATACAGTGATCAACAAAGTTTTAAAAATTTTGGTACAGAAAATCAATTTAGAAGTGTAGTTTAAGAAGACAAACTTGAAAAAGTACAAAATGCTAAAAATATAGCATGAAGTATTTAGAGCAAGGTTTCAAAGATGGGAGATGATAAATCAAAATAAAAATACCTAAAATAAAACTTTAAAAAACAATGAGTTATTAAATAAGATGCAAAAACTATGATTAAGCTACACCAAAGATTATGCACTGAGCTATAACTTTTATTCTAAAATTTATATATACATTGTTTGCAAAGATATATAAATTATAAAATAAGCAACAGAGAAGTTTTTAAAAATATTGATAACCAATGCAAGAAAGATTATCACACATTATTTTTCTTTCTGCCAAATATTTATTAATTAAAATATATATATATTTAGAAAAATAGAGCAAGCCTATTGCAGATATAAACCAATAATCATTCAAACGATTATTCAACAAAAAGACAAATTTCATATAATTACATCCTAACAATGTTTCATTACAACCAAACAACTGCACTCAGTTTCCTATTGATGTCACTTCCTCATTTTAACAATGTATTATAGATAGAAATATAAAAGCAACAACTTATTTTTAAGCTATCTGCTGGACAGTAAAAAAATACCATGTTTCTTCACAAATAATTTACAATTGCATTCAATAGGACAACCTATATGAAACATACTTTATATTAAGGTACTTATTTTTTTTTCACTCACTCAAATTTGTTCAAATTCATAACAATTGGAATTAAATAATTCCCAATAAACATTATTAGACAATTTATAGAAATAAATAATTAATCTTTTATAAAAAGGCGTTGTAAAATGCATGTTCAGAACCCATAATGATGTTGGTTTGAAGAAAAAAAACTTGAAATACAATATGACCACGTGCAATTTTATCTTATTTTAAGCAACACAAATGATTTTGTCTAATTCAAAATCTTAATATTAAATATCTGGAAAGAGAAAAGCCGATGCCTTAGTTTTAATATTTTCAGCTTAGATGGCAGATTTAGTTAGCTATAATGAATGTTATTGTACATCCTATTCCTAGCACAATAATTCCAAAGCACATTCACATAGAACAAGCCAAACCTATAATCCCTTTTCAAAGAATACTAAATAATCCGACACAAGTGACAAGATGGCATCAAATTATGATAGGGAATATTTATCATTTTATTCCGAATATTGATAATTGTACCATGTAAAATAAGCAGCGAAGCTAAAGCGGGCTCACAGTGGATATCAGAACAGAAAATTTAGTAAAAACAGCTGTTGAAATCATTCGAATCATGCCGGTAAAATCATTCGAAATTAATTCATTTCACTTGCTTGTCGCATGTTTTAGATATATTTTTACTTCTCGCACAATTTTTTAATGGGGGAAAAAAACAGGAGAAAAAAATCAAATCTATTAGAAACAAAATTATTTTATCATTGTGGGGGAAATATGTAATCTCATTTTCAAGCTTAGTGAAAAAGAATTTATTATTTCATGATATATTAATATTCGGTGTCACAGGACAGATAAAAATACAGTATGCCACAAAATAAGATGAGCACTGCTACCCTACCAGATTTTTATAGGATCTAAAAACGGCCATAAATTACATTTCATTGATTTATCACTATCGATTTAAAAAATTAAGCTAAATAATTGATGAATGAATCTACACAATGATGATCTATTTCTTTTCATCGATTCATCACTATCGATTTAAAATCCAATATAAAGCTATCGATACATTAATGTTGAAAAATTTAAATTGATTAAAATTTATCGATTCAGTACTATTGATTTAAAAATGGATATAAAATAGTCGATACATGAATGTTGAAAAGTTTAAATTGATTGAATTTAATCGATTCTTAACTATAAATTTAAAATAATCGATAGATTAAGGTTAAAAAGTTTAAATTGATTAAATTTTATCGATTACTCTCTACCGATTTAAAACTTTTAAACCCAACAACGGTTATTTAAAACTTTTAAACCCAATATTGGTTATTTAAAAATTTCAAAGTTTTTACCTCCCAACAATGGTTATTTAAAATTTTAAACCCAACAATAGTTATTTAAAACTTTTATGTTTTGATATTTTAAAAAATCTTTTGATATTTAAAAATTATTAAAATTTAAGAAATGGCATCCAACAAGTCAAATTGCTGGCAAACAAAAGTCAGTGTGGTCTGAAAGAGGTTAGAGTAGAAATGCCTATTCTCCAATGAATCCAGTCATATTTATACTCGAATTTATCTTATATATACGATTTCAAAAAAGAGAGAGAGAGAGATTCAATGAACATACACCAAACTTGAAAGGTAAGTATCAAAATAAAGAACTACAGAAAAACAAACTTGAAAGTGGATAAAATATTGCATTTAATAATGTTTCATTTTTCAAAATACAAGTACAAAAATTAAAAAT
>JAOUZG010012409.1:7756-27731 GCA_026289955.1 Argiope argentata | reverse complement strand
TCCAGGCTCAAGATAATGATCGATTCCTAATAACATCCGGAGGCAACAAGATTGTGGTTTGGAATTTTTTCTGCAAAAAAGAAATGTTCGTTCCAAAGTCTCGAAGCCGGAAGGAAGACAAGCATCAGGAACCAGTCACGTGCGTCGCTGTCTCCAGGGATGGGTCTTTAGCCGTGTCAGGTGGGTGAATCTCTACAAGAGAAATATTTGAACAGAAGATGAAAGAAAAATTTCTCTTTAAATCAGTAGTTCTCAACTCGAAGCCGATATTGCTCTAGTGTCAATTTTATAAGACCGGAAGGAAATAACATATTATTTTTTTCATACTAGGCATCTTTATAAGGAAGGTTTTATAAACCAGTAAGTAATTGGGAATTTTCTTAAGATACTTTATGAAAACTCTTTAAGTCACTCACTTGAAGCAAATTTTATTTCTAAAGATATCCCGACAAGTATAAACGAGTATTTAATTTAATTTGGGGATTAAATACTGGTTTATTCTTTTCAGAATATGTTTTGAAAATTTATTGGCAGATTAAATTAAATACTCGGTTGGTTTAATTAGTGATTCCTTAATTAATTAGCGGGCATATTTGAGGCAAAAATATTAATGAATTTGCTCACAGAAGGACAAAAAAAGAAAAATTCAGAATTAGTTATTGTTGCAGTAAATATTTGATTGAAATTATGATTAAATTTATACTACTATTGTAAATGTGAAAGTTTGGATGGATGGATGATGGGATTCAATCACGTCAGAACGGTTTAAAGAAATTGGATGAAATTTAGCGCAGAGATAGATTATAGTCTACAGAAGAACATAGGCTAATTTTTATTGCGGTTAATTAAGTGGTTAATTTTTCATTAATTAAAAACTAAATTTTACACAAAAAAATATAAAAAATCTGAACAAATTTGCTGAGCTTTTTAAATTGTGTTTTTATTTTTCTATTTCCGGTGTTCTTTTAATATTATCTTATCTAATGGAATTTGTGATTTATTGTAGAGTTTAAGGACATAAATCCTTTGTCATCAGAACAAAACAATAAATAAATAATATATAATCATTTGCTTTTATTTTTATGATTGCGTTTTTCATTTTAATATTATTTAACTATTCTAAAGATTTATTAATTTTTTTCTTACACTGTTCTTGTGTTAATATAATTCGATATTTCCTGTTCATTTCTCTTGATTTTTTTTCTTGCTGTGCATATTCCTTTTGCCTATTTTCATCATCTTCGATTAAATTTTTAAAAGTACCTTCATAGTTTCAAGTACATAGCTTTTAAGTCGTTTTTTCCTCACGCTAATGATGTTAGACGTAATATCTTTTCGACCGGTTATTTCATACGATTCTGTTTATTTTCGTAGAGTATGATAAATTTAAAATTAAACATTGTTAATTACTAGATCTTTTGATTCCTTCAGAAGTGCTTTTGAATAAAAATAAAATAGATGAATTGAAATTAAAATTATCTAATTTGCATTGTATTACCCCAACTAGTGCTTAAAATCCAAGTCTTTTCATTGATCCAATAGACGTTGAAAATTTATGCATGCATATTTGATTACATTTTACAATGTGATTAGACTGCCAGTTCTCACATATACACATCAAAATTTCCATGCATACGAAGTCGCCAGTAAGAGCTAGTATTATATATATGTATACCTATTTTAACCCTTTCAGTCCTGAATTTTTAAAATACGGAATAAAACAAATTGATGGAAATTAGTGATAAGGGTCCCCAATTAAGGGTCCCCCCTTAATTTCCTCTCATTTTCACCACGGGTATAGGAACCTCTAAGTCGTGGCAAATGCCCCCATCAGGTTTGAAAAGAAATGAAAATTAAGAACTTAAAATACCGCGGTGACCACTGGCGGGCCCATAAGAGTTAAAAAGCGCGTAATCAAAAGGAAGAAACTTTTTTTTAAAAAAAATTAACTTAGATTTATTTTACTATGGGAAGCATTTTAAGTACAAGAAGTTGTGACAGAACTGACGTCCATTTACTTGATGCAAATCGAAGAGTGACAGAAACTTTTCCCTTCCGCTATTGTACTCCGCTATTGTGAGATTTTGTAAGGAATTTCTTTGACACACGCCGATTACGAAAGGGACTCTTAGGTACCTTTGAAATAATGTTGTAAACATTAAGGATTTTTATCTCTTCACTTGGAGTGTGAGATAATGCTGAAAGTAGCTGTTTTGTAGAGTGCTTGTAAAATTAATTAAGGTGACATTGGATTAGGAAATAAGAGAGAAAATTTAGAATGAAATTAACATTTTCTGAATTAAGATAAAAATATACACGCACGCATGCACAAACATACATGCATACATTGTGTGTGTGTGTGTGTGTGTGTGTGTGTGTGTGTGTGCGTGCGTGCGTGCGTGCGTGCGTGTGTGTGATCAACTTCATTCTTTGTGAAAAACAGAAGGTAGTTTAGAATAATAGATGACACTTCGTTTTATGACATGAGGGGAAGCAGCTATTATGTACAAGTAGATCGATGAGCACGACACAAAGACGGAATGAGAAAAAGCTGATGAAATATTATCCCTATGAATATATACTGTTAAGACTGCATGCTCTAATAGAACACTACGGGTTAGTATCACTACTTCTGGTGGTGCAATATTTAAGTAAAAGATACAAATACACGTTCAGAATTAATGACGTGTTTTTTTTTCAGAAATTTTTCTGGCACTTTTATCTAATATAACATTGCAATGTGTGTATTTGCGATTTGTGTTTATGTAACATGTTATTGCTGTTACTAAAGGCACTTTCCATTGGCAAGCGCGCTGACAGCCGTCAGTGATTTTAAGCCGAATGAGCCTCTCTTGTTTTTTGAAGTAACTTCAACTAGGGCCAAGAGTACGACTTAGCTACACACTCATCACATTCTCTTGCACAGCCCTTTTTACGGGGAGGGGCACATTCTCTCACCTCAGAGTTAGTACATAGAACAACCAAACCCTAACCGGGATTCGTAAGACGGGATACCCAGATCACAAGGCAGACGCACTACCTCAGTTCCAGGACGCCTGCTTAAAAGTTCTAAATATATAAAATCTTCTGGATGCATTTGAAAAATTGTTAACATCATCAATAATTCGTTTATTCAATAATTCAATTATTTGTCCCTTTCGAATATAAGTTTTTAAAACATTTGATGTCTATACTTTATTTTATTTATTCTTTGAGGCACCCGACAATAAATTTATTTAGACTATGCACGCATTCATAATTTCAGCACTTCAGTAGACATAATTTATACAATTCGAGTAAATGTCTATCCGTAGCAAACAGTCTATTTATCGGATTAGATTTACAAGTGCGATAAGAGATCGAGCCATCCACCTAACTCCCGTAATATACTCTTTCCCTTTTCTCCTCTAACACAGCTAACGAGAAAACTAGAAGCCGGATATTCCACTCGCCTGACGGGGAGCAGTGGCCCGGAACGGTCCGGCCACGGATGAAGTCGTCCGGAAGGCAGCGCGCAAAAGATCAGCTCGAATCGATAGGACCTGTCTTTTGGTAAAGCATCAACAGTGTGCGTGTCTGCTTTCGAATTAATCGGTTCTCTCTCTTATCATCACCAATCGCCCTTTCAGAAGGCTCTATTCACCCCCCGACGTCGATTAAGGGACCGCTCCGGGGCATTCTAAGTTATTGATCCGAAAACATTTCGAAGGAATTCGGTTACTAGTTTGTTTATCGCAGTCAAAGATGATAGGGTAGAAAAGGGACGGATATGTATTGGAGGAATATAAACATAAGATGAAATTCTTTAGGCATAATAGAATAGCGGATTTTTGGGATTGTTTTCCCTATAATTGTAGTTTATTTTATTTTCTAGTATATGAAGTTTACGAAAAATAAGTACTGCATAATTTTCAAATATTTGAATCCCAGAGTATGACGATTTTTAAATTTTAAGCCCCCCATAATCCAATAAATATATTATTGGAATTGCGTCTCTCTCTTTCTGAAGAGTATAATTCGAAAGCGTTTGAGCTAGATTAATGAAATTTGTTATACATACTAAACATCAAATCTGTATACTTCTGTCAAAAGATTGAACAAAAATCGAAGAAGATAATATATATTCGAGTAGTATTGAACACGATAATAAAAAACACAGCACGTTATTTAAAGGACATTTTAGATGCGTATCAAACTTTGGAACAAAACCTGACTCTGGTTTGAAAACCTACCAGTCTGTACATCTACATAGATGAAAGCACAAAAGACATAATGAAATTTCGTATATGTTATTGTTACTAAAAATATGCCGGTGTCCTGGTGTAAGGGTAACGCGTTTTCTCCGTGATCTGGACGTCCAGGGTTCGAGTCTCGGTTCGGGTATAATTGTTCTTCTTTTCTGTTTCATATGTGAGGGGTCCCCCTGTAAAAAGGGGTTATGCAAGCGAATATGGCGCATGAATAAGTTAAGTTACACTCTTGGCCCTAGTTAGAGCTATTGAGAAAACAACAGACGCTCACTTGGCTTAAATCATTGACAGATCTGTGTAAGCTTGTAAAGTGCCATCCATAAGTGACAACAGCAACGACTAAAATTATAGTTCCAAGTGAAATTTTAGTTTTAAACGATGGCTTCGCTTCCAAAGTTCATATTGGATTTTGTTTAATATATTATGAAGCACAAAACACTCATTTGCTGGACATAGAAAATAAAAAATCCGTGAACTTTTGGTGTTCATGACCAAGCTCAAAGTTGAGAATTTTGGTGCAGAAAGTATACTGGGACAACACCTTTATTATGGTATATGTAGGAATATTTATGGAAGATAATTCCCGATGGTTTTAAAAACATTTTAAAAATTAAAGGATGCATTTACAGAAATTGAGAATTTTGGTGCAGAAAATATATTGGGATAACCCCTTTATTATGGTATAAGTAGGAATATTTTGGGAGGATAATTCCCGATGGTTTTAAAAACGTTTTAGAAAAGTAAAGGATGCATTTGGAGAAGTTGAGAATTTTGGTGCAGAAAAAGTACTGGGACAACACCTTTATTATAGTATATGTGGGAATGTTTAGGGAAGATATTTCCAGATGGTTTAAAAAAATAAAGGATGCATTTAGAGAAGATGAGAATTTGTGCAGAAAGTGTACTCGGAAAACACTTTTATTATGGTATATGTAGGAAGATAACTCCTACATGTATGATGCTACATATATGTAGGAAAATAATTTCTACACATATTCCTACATAAAGGATGCATTTAGAGAAGTAAAGGATTTTAAAAACATTTTAGTGAAGTAAAGTAGGAAATAAATTGTAAAACAATTACTATTATTGAATGTTTTTATTTAATTTGCCTTTTATGTGCATGGTTCTGCTATCAAAGAACGAACTAGAGCATTGAATTGAAAACACAAAAGAGAAACCCACTATGGAATGCCCCAGTTATTTTAAAAACTCTCTGTATATAGAGACATATGAAACGCAATTAGCAGACTTATTTTAAATCCATACAAATTTATTAGCATACTTCATAGAATTTATTCTCTTCTGATTTAGTGTTAAAAAAGTGTCAAAACTGTACATAAGTGTAAAAATGTGCAAAACGTATTGTCATTCAAAAATAAAATTTGCACATCAGATTATTTGTTTAACTTTCTTTCCATTTATAGTAGGTAGTATGGTCAGCAAAGTTATGCGAAACGTATTTATCATCCTAAAATAAAATTTGCATATCAAAGAATGTTTTGATAGATTCTTTTTCCTTTATTTCGTTTTTTTATTTATTGAAGGCCGTTTGGTTTTTTAAATAAGATGTTGCTTATAGTTGTTTAATCTTAACTATTGTTTATCATCTTTTTATCATCTACTTTTTCCAATTCATTGTTATAAATATTTTAGAATTTAGAAATAAATTTTTTTCTTAAATTTGCTACTAGAGGGCAACACTAGTATGAAATCAAAATATAATCGAAATAACTAACTAATCTCAATTTATTCTTACAGAGTTCCAAAATTCAAAATCATCTCGATGTTAATTCAATATTGGTTACAGAATTTTATTTGTGAACATGAAACAAATGAAGATAAATAAAAGTGCTGAAGAACTTTTCTTTATTAAAGGTTCCCGAGACCGCATCGTGAAGGTTTGGCAGTTGAACTCGGGGGAGCTGCATGCCAGTTTGAAGGGCCATTCTGCTTCCATTACTTGTGTCGCCTTCTCTCCCAATGGGCTGTTTGCTGTTTCAGGATCCGAGGATGCTACCCTCAAAGTTTGGGGACTCACTTTGGGACTCATTGTTTCCACATTTCAGGTAAAGCACAATTTTTATCCATGCCAATAAGAAATATCATTTGGCATATTTGTTCAAAAATTTATTTTCATAAATTCGATATTGTTAAGAGATTTTCAATGCAATGCTGACAGAAAATACCCAATACAATATTATTAAAATTCATTTAAATAATTACTGGAAAGAAGAATAAAACATCTACTTATCCGTTAAATACGTAAAAATCCTCTACTTGACTTTTCAGTAAGAAAAAGAGTAAAATAATTATCTTTCCTGTTCTAATAAGTAATTTTGATAAATTTACAGAAACTATAAATACTACGAAAACCATAAACTGTTGTTTGTAATTAAAAAATGCCTGCAAATTTGGAATTTAAAAAAAAGATATGTGCCGAGTGAAAGTCGCGATACGAACTTGCAACGCTAGAGCCAGTAGCCGAGTAACATGACTACAGTACAAAAGTCGACTTCGGTATCGTTGATGTTATCTGGCTTATGGAGCTAACGCCACAGTACTTCCACACCTATGAGTCGGCGGAGGGACGAACGATTTTTATAGCGCCAAGCATTATGACTAGTTGCTGCTTGCTTACGTCAAGTGAGTCTGACGTCTTTGCGTTGCTTTTTTGCTTGCGTCAAGTGTGTCTGACGATTTTGCTTTTGAGTATGGTGTATTGGAATTAATTCGAGTGAGCATCAATTGATTCAATTTCTTGCTAATCATAAAAGCGAAGCATCCATAGAGGAAAGTTTGTAATTGTCAGTTTAATATTGGACCACAAGATTTTGTGATTTTCTTTTAAAACTCCTAGTCGGAGGATGTATTTTTAAACGATGGAGAACAAACATATAGCTTCATCACTAAAAAACTGCGAGATATTCCTGTACAATGTTTTGAGATAAATGTGCGGTTACTATAGCTGCTTCAACATTTAAAAGCGATCATAGATTATTCAAATTCAATGCTTGAACTCCAGGAAGATTAAATAGAAACCATAACATTTGCGTTGTTTTATCCGACATTTATATATCACCCAGTCGGCCCGGGTTCGATTCCCGGTATGCGAACCACCAATGTACCGATTGAAGGTAACGATACGAACCTGCGACACTAGGGCCAGTAGCCGAGTAACATGACCATAATACAAAAGTCGACTTCGGTATCGTAGATGTTATCTGGCTTATAAGGCTAGCGCCACAGATATATTAATTACATTTCTACGTGGCTGATTTTAGTACATCATGATAGATGTTATATCTGTAAACGAGACTTTAAATCGCATTTAACTGCATTTTATATTACAATGTGTAGTCAAACGTACGTTTAAAGCAAGTGGCTGGACATTTTACAGGGAATTTGTTGTCAAACATGGGATGAAAATAATATTAACAGAGAAATCACCTTGGCAATATGTGTTTCAAGACATTTTCTAATTTTGTCATAGAAAATGTGATGGTTGCAATTTTACTTAGAGTTCTGTAGGCTTCGTATGTGTTCCCTTCTGAAATACACCAACGAAACATAAATTAAGATTGCAAATGAATTTAGTTTTATTTCATAAGAAAGATTCATTACTACATCATCTGCAATACGAATTTTTTTTTCTTTTTTTCATTTTAAGTAAATGGAGCTCTTCTGAGCAGAGGTTCTCCTCTACAATCCATTTCTAGAAAGTTAAAAAAACTCCTGCTGGTAAAAACTCGCGAAAGTAAAAGTTTATTTCAATTTTGCATCATAATTTGTAACACAGTGTTATCGATTTTTGTAAGTGCTTCATTTTCAAATCTTCGTGTTATCTGATGAAATACTCAGTTTTGTGCGTGCGTATCAGGAATATGTTAGTCCCAATATTTTTTTTTATTTCTTTTGACCATTATCTTGACTCCTGATGCGAGAACATTTCAAATTAAACTTTTCACGCTATCTAAAGTGTATTTAAATTATCTTTTAGGCCTGTATTTCGTGAATATTATACAAATGTTATTAAAATACTTGAGAATGTCGTCACATGATCATGTTTTAGTTTAATAAGCTCAGAATTCTTTAAAAAGCTGGTATTCTGAGTACAAGATTTTCTTCAATTGCTTTTTGTAACTTCTCATTTTTTTAATCTTAAAGTTCAATGTAATTTTTCTTATTTTAATTTTTGAAAAATATCATCGAAAATATTCAAATGTTTTAACTTAACAGTTCGTATTCATGCTTTAAGTATTAAATGTCACGTGCCAATTAAAATTTGAGATCGGATGAGGATTTTAAAAAAATGGTGCTACACCATAGCATACGACAACGTACAATAAATGTTAGCTATCCTAAGTAATTACGTTTGGCATGTAACAGAAAGGTCATTCTAAATAAAGATTAAAATGAAATTTGCTATGTATATTTCAATGTATCAGGTCAGAAAATTTCTTGAACGTCCAAGCACTACGTGCTCGGGCAAGTTATATTTTTATTCATTTTAATGGCTTCATTGAATGAGTCACTTTAGTATTGCAAACGATCCGAAAAACTTTGTATCGCATTTATCGTTTAAAAAAATATCACATTTCCTATTTATTTCATTTCATATAATCACCTGCTCAAAATGACATTTTTCCAGGTTTTATTTGCAGCAGTCGTTAACTTATTTTTTTAATCAGAACTTTTGTAAATGCAATGGCAACGCGTTATTAAAATCTGATTTTTTGAGATGTTTGTGCAGATAATAAAATTTTTATTTTTCGCCTACTGATTTTTGTTGACGCTAAAAAACTCATCCCGGAAACATCATCATGTATCTGACATGATAATAATTTTGTATTTTTCTGTTCATAAAATTGTGTAAATGTATAATTTTATTGACGTATTTATCGAGTCATCAATCGCTAGATTGGATTTAATTTAATTCTTATCTCAAAAACTAAATATAAGGCTAAAATAAGGCTTCTCATACATGCGTAGTTCCGTTTAACTTAATTTTTAAATTAATTCAATGTGCAAACCTTTTAAATATTTTTAAATTTCAAAAAAGAAAATATTACATAAATGCTCATCAAAAGCTGACGTTGACTTATAAATATCCAACAAATATCAGAATGAATAAAAAATATTATTTCAAAACATAACAATAAATGTTCCGAAATGCTGTTGTCATCTATTTCCTTTCAAAATGTTCACATCATTCTTGCATATTTAATTCCTTCTAGCTCTCAGACATCAGATGATGAATACTGCATTGTACCATTCAAATAGAAAGCATCTGAATAATATTAATTCCTCGCCTGTGTTCTCTCATAAATTCATTCGGTAAAGTTACAAAAGATCTTTGTTCCGCCTTTTCAAGCGAAATAATATCATGCAACATGAATTATCTAAGCCCGCATCTCTTGAGATACGAGCGGCTTTGTGAGCAGTTCGATTAATTTGAAATAATTGTGTAAATATACTGAGATATCTTGTAAATTCACGTCACATTTATCTTTAATACTGCACGCCTACTTTGACTTAAAATGGAGATCGGATTTCAATTCTATAAAGATTGGAAAATGTGAAAGCTGAAATGGAAAACTCGGTGGATGCTAAGCTGCGAATTTTAGAGGAGGGCGAAAAATAAACTTCAAATCCATTTCAGCACCTATTGTGCTTGTCGTGTCAATGGTGCTTAGTAACTGATGAAATGCTGATGGCATTAAAGGAAATTTTGGCGCTTGTTATTATCTCGTGAGAACATGATGTTTTGGTTATTCGATTTTGATGACTTCGAAATTTTCGGAGAAAAAATAAAGATTATGGCCAGCCGGAAATAATTGGTTGAAGAATTTTTTTTTACCTGCTTGCATTATTTTTACCAGTATTCCATTATGATTATGTATGCTTCTTTGAAAGTAGATGTGTTTTTAAAAGTTTGATTTACTTTTATTAGTATTGCTTTATTATTATGCATGCTCTTTGATGGCAGATGCGTATTTAAAAAGTTGATGTAGAATTGTAACATCATAGATGTTATTTCATCTCAAAATCGGTCGAACTTCAAAACTTAGTTTGCCAGCTAGAGAAATTGAAAATGATATATATATATATACTAGCTGACCCGGCAAACGTTGTTTTGCCATATAAATAATTTCCTAGTAATAAATAATTTCCTAGCATTCCCGTACCCGGCATTGCTCGGGTAATGGAATTAGTGGGGGATAACAGTGCTACGTGCACTTAGTTACGAAATCCCTCTATAATAATTACTTATTGTCTATAATTTTTTCCTAATTTTGGGGGGTCCCGGCTCCCCTGGATTCCTTATATATATGCCCTTGTCCTTACCGATCCTTAAGGATGCTTTTAAAGTAGTTATTTTCTTTTCAAACGCAGGCCATCTACATTTTATTGTTATACCTGTGTTTAAGCAAGAACTTCTTTGTATACAACATTTTTTGGAGTTTTTTTTTTTTCTGTTGATAAATTCATTAAGCTGCTAGATGAACCGACTCGGGAGAAAGCTACATAAAATTGGCCGTTTGAAAAACATTCTCCTCTTAAATTGATCCCTGCTACTTTTAATTTCTATCCTTGTGACTTATTAACAGTTATTGCAAAGCAAACTTTTACGGGAAACTGCACTCTTCTAAATTCAAAAGGATAGCCCGACGGAATTAGTGGACTGCGGGGTATTAAAACCAACACTCCTCGAGCACATCCAGTAATAATCGTAGCTTCGATTACATACTTATTAAGTCTAGTCATTCGTAGTCTGGTGTCATAGCATAATTTAGGTGGAGGAAGGTTTCGTAGTTGCATTACTGGTGTCCCAACTTTCAGGTGAAGTATGCGAGGTGGAAAAACTGGAATGAATTCATAAGACGCGTAATTTTTGCAGAATTGTTTTCAAAATTGATCAGGGTGTGCCAAAGCAATGCCAAATTATACAAAAAAAATTTAGTCTCATTTTTATTTATCAATGGATTAGATTTGTAATGTTGAAGAGGGAAACCCAATAAACGACAAAATAATTTTTAAATGCGCAATTTTCTATCAGATTTTTTCAATCTTTCACACGATTTTGAAAAATTTATCGAATTTTATGTAAAAAAAATTTGATTGAGTTATCTTGAAAAGTTTCGGCGTAATTCAATATTAAAGCGAAATTTTGCCTCTTCGTTAAAAAATTCGTCAAAAATTCAGTTTTAAAAATTCGATTTTTTAAATTATATTGCAGAATACTATATCGTATTGCCTTTCAGGAAATATATTTTCTGTATTTTTCCAGCTAAGCGTCTATTTTACAGGGCCGTTCGAGAAATAGACCCGCCAAAATGGACCTTTTTTTAAAAAATCGATATTTAATTTTGGCGTCGACATTTCGTAAAATAAATTATATCTCCGTGGTCTACGATAAAAAGTCCATCCGATTCCACAGCGATATTGAGTATAAGTTGAACGGACGCGTAACGATGGCAATTTTAAAAACGCGGTTTTACTGGACGAAAAGGTACTCATGAGCGATCGCTTCTCCGGAAGGCCGGGTTTCACTCGGAAAGTAACTTTACAGGTTTTAATTTCACAGAAATTAAGGGGTTTTAATTAATTTCTCCTGAACTAATTGATATTTCGGGATGAAAAATAGATGTTGGCCGATTCTCATAGATACCGGATAAGCACAAAAAATTTCATCAAAATCGGTCAAGCCGTTTCGGAGGAGTATGGCAACGAAAACTGTGACACGAGAATTTTATATATTAGATATATATATATATATATATATAATACTTTTAAGTCGAATTTCTTTAAAAAGTTAGTCTACGTCTCTTAACCATTATGTAGGCGTTTTTAACAATTAAATTTGAAAAATAAATAAATAAAACGTCAAAATGATGCACAGTCTTGAATGTCGAGTAACACTCGACATCGTACAGCAAAGGGTTAACCCCCTGCTTGGCACACTTTTCAAAAATCGCCAACTCGCCAACCATGAATCACAGACAAGACCACAGGTCAGCTCTTCCGGTCAAGGAGAAAGATAACATAGGGTTACCATAATAAAAAGAACTGGGTTACCAGCACTGGCATATTATCGCCAACTTGGCGAAGAAGGTCTTTAAACTGCACATCAACCCAATATTTTTATGATATACTAGGATAACAAATGATTTTTCCTTTGCATTTGAAAGATCTTCCGATAATTTCTCATGCTAGTTGCAATTCAGATTATGGAGAAATTGCTCTTTGCTGAACATATAAAAATGCCTTTTGCAATGCAACAATTGATTAGCTGTCTTCATCCCGCAGCACAAAATATTTTCAAAAGCTTAGCCATTTTCTTGTAACTAAACAATAATGCTACTTTTACTGAGATTCTATAAATACCAGAAAATACAAATTTTGAAATTTCTTCTTTCCAGTGATGTAGATATCTACATGTTTTCATTAGAAATAAATATTTTAATTTTATTCTTTCCTATTGAATGCTGTTTAGATGGGTTTTACAAATATCAATACAACATTTTATATGTTGGTTTTTACAAACATATATATACAAATTTTGAATTTTCTTCTACCCAGTGAGGTAGTAGATATCTACATATTTTCACCAGAAATAAATATTTTAATTTTATTCTTTCCTTTTGAATACCGTATATTTGGGTTATTTATCTTTATCTCGATTACTATCTAATCACCTTCAGCAGTTTGATGATTTGTCGAGCATATTTGTTATATTAAATTTTAGTTAAAACGTATTGGTAAAATGATATGCCCAATATTTAATCAAACTTTCAGACAAAAAATCAATCTTTATTTAAGTACCTTCTATAAGACCTGATGGTTATGAACATAAGCCTTTCTAATGGACACCAGATCACTCACTGCCAGGGACCAACTAAGCCTTGTTGGGGCACGGCGCAAAATTTTCTTTGGAGCCCCCACTGCTTTAATATTTTAGCAATGAAGAACATTCATAAAAGAAAAAAAACGTAAAATAAAGTTTCTATTCAATTTGGGGCCCCACATAAGTGGGGCCCGGGGTAACTGCCCCTTACGCCTCTGCCTTAGTCAAGCCCTGATCACTACAAAGTGTTATCAAAAGCACAACGCATCTATTTTCTTAAAATCTCAGAATTGAACATTCACTTTGATATAGTATTATAAACTAGACAAAATTATTCTTCTTTAAGTTTCAAAAGGAAAAATATCGCTGGAGAATGAAGTATTTGCAGAAACAATGAAAATCCTTAAAGTTTCAAAGCAACAATATTATCTGCTGCTGGTTGAAGAAAGATTAAAAATTGTTGAAAGTAAGCAGAAATTTACATGTCTATTAAATAGGCATCATTTAAAAGATATTTTTTTAAACTTCGGAACAATGTAAAAATTATTTCTGGGCTTTAATAATTTCGAAAGCTACTTGTGTAAAATGTTAAAATTTCAATTGATTTTTATTTATATGAAATTCTATTTAAACTTTTTAAAGGTTGCCCAGAGACTTGCATCTATCTTTATGTCTAACCTCCGAGATACATACGCGCGCACACACACACACGTGTGTGTGTGTGTGTGTGTGTGTGTGTGTGTGTGTGTGTGTGTGTGTTAAATTTTGTAATTTTTTTGTCAAATGCCTGGCTTATAAAACACTAAAAATTAAATATTGTTATTAAAATTTTATATAATTAAATATCATGCTGAATTTTTAATTACACCGCCATAAACTCTGAAAATATTATTGCATAAAAATAAATTTTATACCATGTTTCAAACATTTAAAAAAAATTGTCTTTAATCATATAAATTTAACAATTTTCCACATGCTTACCTAAATTTGTGACACTTTCAAAAAATACCTTTTCTCAAATTTCCTACAATAGAATGCGTTTTTAGCCTGAAATTTAAACCATCTCTATTGTTTCCTCAAGTATTTAATCGAAGGATTTTCTTCCATCGTAAAAAGCCTATAATGAAGGGATACTTACGTATTATACCGCCTTCGCCAATGTTCCCCAACGGTTTAATAACTCATTGGCGACAGATTTAAATTTGACGATAAAGATCAACGGATTACACCATTGCTGGATTGCCAAAATTGGTGGTTTAGCAACTCATTGGCGACGACTTCAAATTTCGCGATAAATTTGGACTGTCTAATACGTAAGTAAAAAGAAAGGATCCTGTTTAATAACTGTGCTGTTTACAAGGCAAATAAAACAGTAAATTTGCTATATCGCCAAGTTAAAAGATAGATTAACCGAATATTTATACTTTTAACAATGCTATGACACATGACACTTTTCTCCGTCCACTTTTCTACATAAGTTTATCTATACGATAAACATAACAGGTTGCTTTAAAATTAAAATTTATTGTGAATCTTGATGCCTGTGTTGCATAGCCATTCAATCTTTTGTTTAAGACGAAGGGGAAAGAATTAAATAAATGAACATATTTTATATTTGATTTTAATTAGCATTTATATTCAACGTTAGGCATAGTTTAAAAATTTTAAAATAAACACTGAATTGTAAAATTATATGTTTATTTATATTGTAAGAAACTTTCAACTATTTAAAATTCAATTTGATTCATCCTTCAAAAATAGTATAGGAGTGAAGAAATGAAAATAATGCTTTAAACTTTAATATCTACATATTTTTACTTAATTCTCAATATATAATTTTTATCAACTTAAGGAATTTAAGATATATATATAGTCTTAATATTTTCAAATAATGCTGAAATAGAAAGAGAAGTATAAAATTTCGATATTTTTAATAGATAAACAAGAAAATAATATTCTTTTTTATATGAATGCTTATTTCATTACATGTTTTTAAAATAAGAAAAACCTAAAATAAATTTAAAATTTCTGTTTTTAAATCATATTTAGAAATTTTTATTTTATAACTGCCTTAAAAAATTAACCATATATTTATTTATTTAAATATCCTGAGATTGCACTTAAAAAAGACTAAACAGGAAAAGTTTGAAATTAGCAAATCAATGTTTATGAAATTAGTTTGCGTGTGACATCCTAATTGATATTGTTACGTTTTCAACGTAGTAGGTACGGATTGAATATACTTTACTTGAGGACAGCACAAACGAATTTATTTACAGCTATTTACAGGAGGGCTTGAGGAAGGAAAACTTCAGATAAAAATAATCCAGCAGACAACAATTACTAACAGCGGAAATACAATTCTTACGCACAATAAACACAGGCTGCAAAACAGTTATGGTATAGCACAGCAAACAGTAAATCACAGCGAGCTCAATTATACAACGTTAACAGCAAACGTAACCACTGCTCACTAATAACAAGCGAGAAAAAAAATACGCTCGTGCAATGAGTCACTACTCTTTTGAGAGAAACTGCCAGATTGTGGCTACCCGTCCCTTATATAGCAGAGCGGGCGGGCGGGCACGCGAAGCTTTGGAAAACACCGCCAGCGATCCAGTGGCTACCAGACTATTCCTTTCGCCAAACTATTCAACAGCCGTCGCCAATGCCTTCCACTTCGGTGCACTTCCATGGCGCATGCCCGCTTGTAACAATATCATTCGATCTGTTATTTGATATGATTTTGAAAATTCTATTATCAGTTGAAGGTCAATTCTTCGAAGTCTTCGTCTAAAATATAGCAAGGAGTTAAACATCAAGTCAGGACATTCGGCCATTAAATAGATACTCATTCCTCGATGACCCCATGTAAAATAGGAATATTTCTATTCATCAAATCAGTCATCATTGCACGTTTATTTTGTTTAGAATATAACTTATGTTATGCACCAAACAATTTCAAAGAATTATTAAAGAATTTCTCATGGTACTTAAAACTGTAAAATCCCATAAGTTTAATTTACAACAGGTCATTTTTCAGACAACTGAATCTCGATAAGAATTCTTTTGTAAATGAATTTGTTTTTTTCAGTCATCACACATCAGGAGTGCAATGTGTGACCACAATCCACTCAGAGGCTCTCATCATCAGTGGTTCTGATTCCGGTGTCGTGGTCGTGAGTAGGCTGGACAGTGGTCAAACTATCCACAAACTGGAGAACCACAGAGGAGTCATCAGCAGCGTTGCTGTGAATTCTGGAGATGATATTTTCGCTTCAGGTAGGATTGATTTCTGTCTCCCTTGTTCACACTTTTTTAGAAAAAATTGTAGTTGCAGTTCAATTGTTGTGTAGTTTAATCAAATTACATTAACATTCCGTTTGAGGAAAACAAAAGGTTAGCTTTCAGATGACCTCGTAATTCTTAACTGTGGCAGCAGGCGAGGCGTACATGTAGTGACTTCTGAAGGAACATTAGATCTCCGGATTAGAAATCCAAACTTCTGCTCCGTGTTCAGGTCGGAACTTTTAGCAATCCCCAAGGGTCTATAGCTGGCCGACACCTGTATTATCCCCGATTTTAACGACCGATGGATTTTAACGGATAGTCGTGCCTCTTTACTGCACCTATAGAACTGGAAGTAAGTGGGAGACTCGACGAGCATTAACATTCTAAATACCATCCGTCGACTTACTGCAAAGCACAGCATTCACTTTCAGTGGGTCCCTTCCCACATCGGACTTGAAGGCAACGAGAAAGCTGACGCCCTTGCTGTGGCGGCTACCACTGATGAAGTTGGTAATGTCCACACTCTCACGTATTCAGAGATCTCAATTGCAAAAGTAGACATATAAGCTTTGGCGTGTTCCTCCGAATAACTCCTGGTACTTTAGAGATTGTCCTGGAGGGGCCCTTCAGACCAGGGGCGATAGAAAACAAAGTATAGCCCTCTCTCGATTCATTAGCGGACATACTAAAAGCCTCACTTTTCACCAGGGGCAAAAGTATTTCACGGACTGGTATTGGTGTAAGAGCGCTCCAGCCTCTCCCACTCACATCTTAAACTGTCTAAATTTTTCAAAACACGACATTATCAAAGACTCGGTTATATTTATGGACTTTTTGGAAATATTGGGTTTTATGGAGCTGGTTTAGCTCTGCTGGGCCATCTGAGATTAGTAACAACAACAACAACAACTGTGGCCAGGTCAAACCCTGACTAACAAACGTACTATATGTGATAAAAAAATAAATTGTTGCTATTAAAATGCATCACCAGCGTGTCTAACACAAGCCAGCTGCAAAATTTTATAAATGTCACAACAATCATATTGACACATTTCTTTTGTAAATGAAAATAATATTTGTAAAAGGATTATATTTAGTTATTCGGGGTCTTGAATAAAAATGCATATCGTAGTATCATTTGGTTCCTTTTTTATCATGCGAGAACATGATTAAACATTTTAGTTATGATGTTTTGGTGTCTCCAATATTTACAGGCAGAAAATAAAGATTATAGGCCATCGGAAATTATTGGTTAAAGAGTTTTTTTTACCTACTTTTACTAGTATTGGTTTATTACGTATGCGTATTTATTATTACATTTTGGAAGCAGATGCGTTTTTAAGCGTTTGACCTGCTTTTACCAGTATTGCCTTATTATTACATATGCTTCTTCACAATAGATACGTTTTTTAAAGATTAACGTAGAGCTATGACATCATAGCTGTTATTTCATCTCAAAATCCGTCGAGCTAAAGAACTTTGTTTGGCAGCTAGAAAAATTGAAAATAAAAGTTTAAAAACTTATCACTATACATTTATAAAGAGGGATAGAGACCGATAGAGAAGTCTCGTGATTGTTTCAAACCGATTTAAACCGGTTAATGATTTAAATTAATTAAGACAAATAATAAATTAAAAAATACTAATATTCTCACGTGATGACTTGAAATTCGCAATTGTAGATTTCATTTTCCTTTTTAATATTTTATGTTTTTAACATGTTGACCATTTGGTTGATTTTATGAACGGAGTTCTCTGAAATTTCACTTACCACTATGCTTCCTATTTCTTTTCGTTTATCTATATTTTATGTCTTAAAATATGCTATCTGTTTATCTTTTAGTTTTATAATAATGTAGTTTTTACCCGTCTTCTTAACCAAGTTTTATGTATTGAATAAAATTATTTCTTTCGCAGCCTTATTGTTGTCACACTAATTGGAAAGAAAGTCAGAAAAAAAACTTGTTATTTCTTTTGTGTTCACCATCTTGCTTCATGACGTTCGTGTTCAGTTTTTTCAGTTTTATCGTAATGGATTATCTATTTTTTAATGATGTTACTCAATGTAAATTGATCGAAGTGTAGTTTGCGTTTTCTTTATTGTATTATAATCATGCTAATGATGAATCTAATATCATTATATTCTCTTCTTCCTTTGCCAAGAAACAAAATGGCCAAAATACTCTTCCCCCCTTTTTTTTACTCTTATTTTCTCCCCTCTTAGTTTACAATTCTCAAAAGAGCATACCTTTTTTTTTCTTAGAAAAAATTTAAAATTTCCTTCATAACAATGGCATAAAAAAACAGCAATGATATAATAACTTTAATAATAAGAGAAACAACGTTATATTTTTATTCCTTATTCATGATTTTTAGAATTATTCGTTAGTATCAGTTACGTAGATAAGGAAATGGCGATTCAGTATTGTTACCCATTTTTAATATAGATTTTACGTAAAGTAAATATACTAGTAAAGAAGACATTTTAATGAAATAGTAATGCTTATCAAATGGATATTGAGTTAATAGCCTCTCTTTTTGTCTGAAAATTTGGCAAGTTTGACAAAGAATATGAAGGATCTAGAATATTCGAGAATCTTGACGATACCATCCTTTACAAACTCGTCATTAACTATCATTTATTCTAGAAGCTGCTTTGCTCAGTCGCAGATATTATAATATGTCGATAAATAGAATAGAATAGAACAGTCAGAAATGATCGAGTAATAAGTCAGCAATCGACTTGAAGTCAAGCGGGTAATTGGGCAAAATCTCTGTAAAGTATAGAATTCTTGCTATTTCCTAGAATATTTTGCAATTTTATAATTGTTTAACAGCGATTAAGTTATAATTGTTTAACAGCGATTAAGTACTTGGATTTGTGTTCTTCCGCTCTGTATGAATAATGTTATTCTTGTGTACGCTTCAACTGGTTTTTGCTACTAAATTTGTGCATGTTCGTATAGATAAAAAAAACTTCTTTGTTGAGACTGATGAAATATTTGACCAAAAACTCTCGAACGGGTTTTGGATTTCTCTGCAACAGGGTTTAGAAAATAAATGAATTCCATCTATAATCCTGAATTCCTGAATAACTAACTAGATTAATTTTAGAATATTACAACACCAACCAAATAATTCTTCAAAAAAATTGCTACAATATTGAAATTAGTTAATTTATCCCAATTTTTCTCTCTTTGCCAACTTTTTATGCTATCAATCATAACAGAAGTTGTTTTTCTCAAAAAGTAGAATCGCCTTCAAAAAAATTAATTTCAGTTTATAATTATTTAGATTGTTCGTATCTACTTAATATTAGAAGTGAATTATTTCTTGATTTTCAACATATTTCATCGGCAGTTTTCAACAGAATGCCATTAGTTAAAAGAAAATCTTTCAAATCTTATTTTTATAATAATTCATCTGAATCGAGTTTTATAAATTGGATCTATTTGTGAAATAATTGAATTGCAAAACTGTATATGTATCTTCATCCTTACCAATATTCCAAAGAAATGAGATAATTTTATTTATCTGCAATTTTAATGTGTGTGTGTGTGTGTGTGTGTGTGTGTGTGTGTGTGTG
>JAOUZG010012401.1:0-14221 GCA_026289955.1 Argiope argentata | reverse complement strand
TGTGGTAATGAGATTCATTCAGCTCAGATTATCATAATCCGTTATTTTTATATATATTTTTCTTATGAAGGAAGTTTTTTTAAGGAGAAAGTCTTGTTATTATCAAGAAATTCGTTTTAGAGCGTTTAAAGTGTTTTTGTGTCAAGCTTCTAAGGAATCAGCGGTTACGGTAGCCGTGAGTTTTCTTCGATACTTTTTAATAAAAGTGTTATCTCCATTCCCCCCTACATAAAAGTGTAGAAAAGAAACGAAGCCATAAACATTTACGAGTACTCAGATTTTTATTTTCGAAATCCCTTGAAGGCAAGATTTGTACTTTATGATACTGTAAAGAAGTTGTAAAACTTTCCTCCCTATCTTCGATACATATGTTTGACCATTGTTACATCTGACCAGCTGTGGGACGATTCTTTTTCCCTTGTGACACCTTCCCTTTGTGATTTCCCCAAACGTGGAATTCCTCCCTCCCCCCTTAATGGGACCATCTAGACTTGAATCGAGTCCAGATAATGAACCACTCATGCGTTTTACGGCCCTCCAAAGAAAGAAATCGTGGCAAAACCTCCAGATGTGAATATTTCCCTGTTGAGAAGGGTCTGCTACGAGGGTGGATGATTAGCAAATATTCCCATGGTCAATTGATGACCACTGGGGATATTTATGAAGAATTAGTGGATGATTGGCAGCTCCAGAGCACCAATGCGAAAATGAGAGGAGGAGTTTCATCGAGGATAAAATGGAAGGTTTTGAAAGAACTAGAGGAGAGGAGCTGAGGAGCTGAATTGAAGAGCTGGACAGCTGAAGAGATACCACGTGATCTCGAGGTCTACTGGAGATTTTTCTTTGGAGAGAAGTTTCGAGCTTTTGATTGAAGATCTGCCCGAGGTATTGGTAGATCCCTTGAGTTACCCCTGATGTTGCTGGAAATGCAAACAGCCCGTCAGTTTTCCTTATGTTAGTCGTGGAACTGTTATCCCAGATGTAAATATTTCCCAGCATATTAACCTAGATGAGGACGAGTTGTTGATTTTTATTGTATATAAACTATAGAGAGAAAACATTCGTTTTTAAACTTCACCCGTTTATTTGATTTGAGAATTTAGACTTTTGTGACTTTATGTACCTGAGTGATTAAGATCAAAATTTGATACATATGAAATTTCATTAGTATAAGTTTTTGCTTTTTTGAATTATCGCACTTATTACATGAATACGAAGGCACAGTCTAAACTGGAGGTCAATCTTTTAATGGAAATGATTAAAATTTCTCTAAAAATATGTGATAATTTTTAAGACGTTAAATTTCATTTATTCCTGTATGTTGTTGTTGTTACTTATGGTACTTGCTATGGGCGAGCTCCCCACTGATACAGCAGACGATTTAAGTCGAAAGGAGGTTCCCTTGTTTTTTTAAAGTAGCGCCAACTAAGGCCAAGGGTACGACTTTAGCTACACACTCATCGCATTCGCTTGCACAGCCCCTTTTTACAGGGGGGCACAGTCACACATCTCACAGATAGCACACAGAAGAACAACCATGCCGGAACCGGGATTCGAACCCGGGACTTCCAGAACACGAGAAAGATGCCCTACCTCTACCAGAAAGCCGGCATTATTCATGTTATCGCGTTTATTTGCATGGGAGAATACTGATAGAAAGACTGTCAACCCCTCAAAAAATTCGATTCACGATTTGATAATGATCTATTCATACTTATTATCAACTTAATCACGTTTATTATTGAGACAAAAGGGTTAAAAGCGCAAATCCGCTTTCTGGATACTATTAATCGCATGACTGGAATTAATCACCCAAACACTCACCAAGTATGACTTCTGACACGATAGGTGCCGGATTTAAACTCGGCCAGTTATATGATGGCAAGTAAACAGCGCATGCGTAGAAAGACTAAAAAATGCTGTTCTGTCGATGGCAAGTAATTGTCCCGAAGGGAAAACTACCAGCCGCTGTACCATATTTCTTCTTACTGCGTATGCATTTGCAGAATTTGGCGGTGTTTTTGTCTTGAAAAATTTACAATCATCGTTTAATTCTGACATTTTTTTTTTGTTCTTTCTGATACGAGGTTGTGTGTACGTGTGTATTTCATTTTATTTGACCTTCTTCTCATAGTTTTCCAAATTTAGGTATGTTGACCTTTTTATTTTACCATCTTCTTTGTGTAAATACCCATTATTTTAATATGGTAAGCCATGAAAAAGAAAAAAGAATGTGATCGAAAAAGGAATTTGTGATCATCACAGTTTAACCCCTTAAACGGTTTGCCCGTACGCCAGGCGTGCATCGATTTATGTCATTTTTTTACTCTTTTAAAAATATTTATTTATAATTGTTATAAAACTATACAAAAATAACATAAAATAAATAAATATTTCAAATTCTTTATATGAATCCTCAATTAAATTGAAGTGACAAAACATCCCAAAATTGAAGAGTTCATCTAATTTCATAGCAAAGAATATGAGCCATTGAAGGGGTTAACGTGCGCTAACCATCACACACACACACTGGAAGTCTTCGGCTGGCAGGTTCGAACTCGCAGGTCAAAGGATGCGAATCCAACACCCTATTAACTAGGCTATCCTGGCCCTCTTACATTGTTGAAAACTAAGAATGAGATTAATTTTATTATATGCATAGCTTATAAGACGAATAAGAAAGTGAAGTACCATGTTACGAAAATAAGAAAAATTGATAAATTGCAAGTTTCGTTTTAAAAGAGCTGTGATGTCTTGGGTTATATAATTTATATATAACATAATTATGTTATGTAATATAGATATAACATAATAAAAAGTATAGCATAATGAATTATAAATGAAAAGTATAGCTTAGTATAACATAATAAAAAGAAAATGATATTAAATTATTAAAGTTTTATCATTAAACATTAGCTACTTAAATAATTATTAAAACAAATAACTATTAAAATAAACAGTCTTAATTTATTGCTTTAACTTCTTTCCTTAGAGGAATTGTGCGCATCAAGCAGGACATAATAAGTTTAATTCAAAGAAAACATAGATCAATATTCTTTGTTACGGTATTTCAATGTTTGGCGATCTCCAAAACGACTATTATTCGAATGAAATTCAAATGTTGTTTGAATTTCTCAACATTCTTTTGATTTTTCATTTCAAGTTTTCAAATTCTATGGCCTATTAGCGTGACCACACTAGTTTTGCAGTTTGAAATTACCTTATGATGAATTGACTCCCAAGTCAATGACTGGGACAAACTTTGATTAAGAGATTTACGTAATTTTTAAAACCTTTTCGCATTTCGTTTAAAATTACCCTTAGATCATATTTTTAAATTTCTATTACATTTTCAACGGAATTCAGTCTCAAGAAGTCAGACTGTCTGACTGTTCGAATATAAGTTAACACAATAACTCCAACTTAGATATATAACGATAACGTAACACAGAAATATAGATGAAATTTGGTAAACAGATTTAATATCTGAAACGTATATATATAATAAATTTGTATCTAAATCATTCCTGGAGTTGATTATATGCTCTTTCGGAAACAAACATATTAACGCTGTAACAAATATATCCAAAATACCAAATTATAACTTAAAAAGTCCCTCAAAAGTGCAGATCTCATGATGGAAATCAGGACCCCAGGACCCAGATGGACGCTACGTTGTTCTGACTCTATAAGAGATTGTTTATTTGTCATACATATGTTCACAATTTAGCTTGTCAATTTTTTCCCCTTTTTCAGTTGGTAGTCTAATTCCCCTGTAAGTTCAACCCATAGCCACCATTTGTTTCAGTATTCTTGTCCCCTCTATCCACTTATAAATTCAGCAAAAAATGGAACAGATTCGTGTAAGATTTGACACCGATGGCATTCTCTCTGGAGAATCCCTGAATGGGTTATCGCCTCTCTCTTTTTTTTTCTGTAACAAATTTTTTCTTTTTTTCCTTCTTTCATCTTGTGCTCGTCCAGCTGGTTAGATAACTTAGCGTTAAATGCATCATGTGCACAGGATGCCGTTGTGTAAGTTATGTAACAAATATATCAAATTTGGTATATGAATTTGTGACTAGAATTGTGAATCAAATTTGATTTCAATTAACACTTTGCACTCGATTGCTCTTCTTCGGCACCATTCAGGACGGTGCATCATTTTGAAGTTTTATTTATTTATTTTTCAATTTTGATAATTGAAAATACCTACATAATGGTAAAAAGATGGAGAAATTCAATTTTAACACACACACACACACAAATTTGGAGCAATAAACAAGCCTTTTTATTTTGAATAATTATGCATCGAATTACTTTTCCTATACGGCCGGGCGCCGTATCGGCGCCGCTCGAGTGCAAAGGGTTAATAAGGGGAAAAAGGTATCCAAAAGAGGCAATTAGTTTTTCTGATACTTGTGTATTATTTAAATCCAAGCGCTTCATCTCCACAGTTGGCTCGCTAATTAATTTGTTTTCGTAACTACTGCTCTCCAATGTCATACGGTTAAAAAACATCAATTAGAGAGTATGCGATCACTGCTCTTTTGTTTTTTTAAATTTCAATTTATTTTAATATTTCTTATTCAAAAACTGTTTATGAAGGGATTAAATAAAAATTAAGACATAAAAAAATTTAATTTTTTCTAATAGGCAGGAGGATAGGGTGTCCAAAATTTTTATTAGGTTGGGGAAAAAGATATCCATTATTATTTTACAGACATCCACCGAGAAAATAATGGATTTATTTTTCCATTACTTTCAAAAATTCGATGTGGAAAGAAAATAATGGAAAATAATGGAAAGAAATCCATTATTTTCTCGGTGGAAGGATGTAAAATAATGATGGATATCTTTTTACACCTATGGATATCTTTTTACCTATAGAGCATTACAAAATTCAAAACGTTTCCACCCGCACAGGATCAACAACTTTGGGTGAAATAAAAATCTCTATTTTTCTTTCTCTTTATTTGCAAAATTACTAGTACAGTTATTCTTTTAACATATTGTAAGCTGTAAAAGAAATACCAGGTGTTTAAAGCAAGTAATACAAATAAACCATTTAACCACTCAACAGGTAGGCATTCACCGAAACGGGGGAAAAAATCGTGCCTATCAATTCGTTACTAAATAAAAATATACTGTCTCGTTAATACTCCAAGACAGAAAAACCAAAAAGAGACCCTCTGGAATTCCATTCAATTCCAATTTTCTGCCTCCACTTTTCATTAAACTTGTTTTTGCCCACCTCTGGAATTCGAACCCTACCGATCGACGAGAAGTGTTTGTGGAATTAAAAAAAACGAACATATTCGCCTTATTTGGATTCTGGGTATCCTGCTGAAGAGGCCGGAATGGTGGAAGTGATTGGCCTTCTTTTTATCATTCCTGCAAAGTGTTCGAATGTTCTGGCCACGCCCCGATGCCTGCCTGACTATCCGTCAATCACTGTGACCGCGGGTAGCGGTCCGAAATTGAAAATCAATCAAGCTGATCTGGTAAATTGAAGAAAGCAAAAAAAGAGGCTGGATGGATGGAAATTGGAGAGGAAATTAAGAGAAAATCATATCTTTTTCTTCTTCCTCCCTTCTCCTCCTTTGATCTTGTTTTGGTTCGTTTTGTTTTTGGATTACAGACTCGTTTTTGAAGAGAACCTTGAAGACGAATAATTTAAGTAGTTTTCAAATTTTGGATTTATTTTTGTTCAAATTTTATTCATGGTCAAGTTTTGAACTAGTTTCTGTCAAATTAATTTGAAGCAGAATGAAGAGGCTCATGCTGAAATTTAAATGCTTATCAAAGAATTGCTTGTAAATTAAATATAACTTTGTTAACATTTTTTTGTTGACGGTCGACTAAATTATGATAATGCGTTTGATTGTTCAAGATTATTCGTGGTTGAAAGTTTGCATTAAGAAATTACTTTCTCTTCTAAAAAGAACTTTTAGAGAAACGCATTAATGATTCACAAAATTCTGCATTAATCAATGATAATTTAATTTCCCATATCTTTGTCGAAAATGAAAAATTTGCAATTATTTTTTAAGGAATTTCAAAAATGATACGACTGGAGTTTTTTGAATCTTAACTAATTATAAATATCGATGAGTATGAATATGTATTGGCACTCTACAATCACGACCGTAAAGAGCCAATGTCTAGTGGGGAAATATATGCTTTGGAATGAGTTTTTGAAATTTGAATTAGAATTTTAATCTATTAAGGATTAAGCTGATTTTTAAATTTTTCGGGAGAACTTCTGAAAAATAAGTTTTACATAGTTTTAAAATTTTAAAAAATGCTTTTTTAATGATATCGTTGTCTTGATAATTTTTTTCTAAATAATTTTTTTCTAAAATATTTCCTTGGGTGTTTCTTTTTTCATTATTTAAGGCTTACAAAAAAGGATTATGCTTACAATCTGTATAGTTTATAAGAAAAGTAAAATATTATTAAAACATTGCAAAATTTAGAAGATTGATAAAAAATTTGTTTTTAATAACTTTACGATTTCATAAAACATTTTACCATTACAAAGAAAAATAAATTTAAAAAATTAAATTAAAAATTACGAAAAAAAAATGCCTTTTTAATGCTGTGAAATTAATAGTCATGCTAACTTTTGCAAAATTTTATCAGTTTTTAAAAATTGTTTTTTTTCTGACTTCAAATAATAAGTTGGCTGAATTTCAAATAATTTCCATTTGTTTCAACAATTATCTGATCGCGTAATTTTTTCTTCAATTTTCGAAACTTAACTCTTTGCACTCCGAAGAATAATTAGATGCAAAATTATTCACCTAATACAAAGATTTGTTTATTGCTATGAAAAATAAATATGTATAATTCTTTAAAGTCGAATTTGTTTGAAAAATTAATCTACTTCTCTTAACCATTATGTAGGCGTTTATAACAATTAAATGTGAAAAATAAATAAATAAAACATCAAAATGATGCACGATCTTGAATGGTGAGTCAGAGGCACCATCGGAGTGCAAAGGGTTAAAGAATAAAGATTTTATTTATCTGTGCAATTTGTAGACGCATAAAAAAAGTTGCAATATTTCGAACCTCGAACTTACGTTTTTAAGACAACTATGAAGTAATGGGATTGGTCTCCTATTCTAAAGGGCTTGGGCACAATTAACAGAACATATGCAAGAGAGTTCATAAAATGCATCTTGAAGATCAAGAAATTTCATCCTATCATGAATATGAAGTTACATTTAAAATTCAATTGAAATTATAGGTAAAAAATATCCCCTCTAAATTAACTTGTCCTCAAAGGGGTATAGCTGTTTTTTGTCTAAAAGCATTAAAAATGTAAGTTTTATGTGAAATGGATTCACGGACTTTTGTGTGAAACTGAAATTGATTCAAGAAGGGTCTTGATTGAAAAAGGGTCTTGATGAAATAAATGACTCAGATGATGACTTGAAGAACTGCACTGCCGGCACAGAGGTAGCGCGTCTTCCTCGTGTTCTGGGACTCCTGGGCTCGAGTCCCGGTTTGGGCATGGTTGTTCTTCCGTGTGCTCTCTGTGATATGTGTGACTGTGCCCCCGTATAAAAAGGGGTTGTGCAAGCAAATGCGGTGAGCGTGTAGCTAAGTCGTACTCTTGGCCCCAGTTTGCGTTACTTCAAAAAAAAACAAGAGACGCTCCTTTCGGCTTAAATCTGCAGCTGTATCAGCGGGAGGCTTGTCCCTAGGCAAGTGCCATAAGTCAATACAACAACAGAACTGCGCTTGTTTAATCTTGGACATTTTGTTTTCCCTCCGCTTGTTCCAGGATCACAGGTTTGATAACACCTCAGCTATCTGACAAATCTCGTTCAGATAGATTTAAGGAAATCAAAGAGATCTCAGTTTAAATACTGTGTTGAAACGACTTCACAGAAACTTACTGCATGTCTGCAATGACGATTTCCTCCACAGCATGAAATTATGAGCCCATGGTAAAAAGCACCAATTACCCTGTATGACATTAAGGAACAATAATGAAGAAATACCGATCTTTGATTAGAGTCTAACGTTTTTACTGAATCTATCGTGGGAATATGTATTTTCAACACCACTTTTTCAACAGAATGGAACCAAAATTTCACACGTAATTGCAGAATAGTAGACGCAATAAACCTTGAATTAATGTCTTTAGTTTTTAGGTTTAGGTCTATTAACGTATCGTCTGTAAAGCAGTACCAGGGCTATTTTCGGACGGACGTCGTACATATATATATATATAGTTCAAAGTTTCAGTCGTTAATAAAATATTGTTTATTCATCCACTCAAGTTTAAGTAAATTTTTTAAAACTTGTAATCGATGATATTTGCTTCCAATACAGTTTTTCAAATATTAATTAATTAATTTTCTATTAATAAATTAAAAACAATTTTTCTCGCCTTTATAGTAGTTTTTTATAGTAGCTGCAATTGTTAGGTCGGGATAACGTAGTTGGTAGAGTGTTGGATTTGCATCCCTTGTACTGCGAGTTCGAACGAGGTCACAAAGTTCATGTTGAAAGTTATACCACTGGGGGCACTGATTCAATGGTGATTTTTATTCAGGTGCTCAGGGTGTCATACTCTCAGAAGCTACTACACCTCTCCTGTCGTTATAAAGCGGAATACGAGAACAACTTTTGTAATTATTTAATAAAAAAGTAACTAAAGTAAAATTTTTCCTAATATCCAAAGTAAGAATTTATTTTAAAAATACAGCTTTTATATTACTTGTTTGTTGGATTTAGTTCAAAATTTGGTGTAACATTAAAATGAGCCAGAATAGAAACCAATGTGCACATTGTAAAAAGAAATATGCCAAAATTATTCATAAACCTTGACTTACCTCGTAAATTTCCAGTTAAATATCTCTTATTAAAATTCAACTGGCATCAGACATTCTTGTTTTACTGCTTGGATAAGAAAATACCAAGAGAGATTGATTTGCTGAGTATGGTTTCCTCAGAAAATGGAGACAAATAACCGATTTTATATTAAAAACCATATAACAAAACTTGTTTAAGCTTTATTTCCCTGCTTTTAATTATCCGGATTCACAGACAGACAGGCTAAAGTAATTAAAGTAATTTGAAAAAACAACTTCGCATATAAGAAAAAATAAATTGTTACTTATGGCACTTGCCATGTACAAGCCCTCTGCTGTTACAGCGGCAGATTTAAGCCGAAAGTAGCGTCTCTTGGTTTTGAAGTAGCGTCAACTAGGGCCAAGATTACGACTTAGCTACACACACACACCACATTTGCTTGCACAACCCCTTTTTACAGGGGGGTCTCACAGATAGCACAACTGAGAACAACCATGTCCGAATGGGGACTCGAACCCGGGACTCCCAGAACACGAAGAAGACGCGGTACATCTGCACCTTAAAGCCGGCTAAAAATTATGTTTCTTTATAGTAAGATCTTAAAAAAAACCGCGCCAAACAAAAGTCGGAAGCGAAGAAAAAATAAAAATGCATCTGTAGCAATATTTTCATACCCAAAGAGCAAGAAAAAAAGAGGGGAGGGACCCCAAAAGTACCGCTAGTTCTTGTCACACCGCACGATGAGCAGAACTTTATGAATTCTGTTGAAGTCACTGTAACCACTGCCTTGGGAAAAAAAAGAGGATACGCCTCTCTCCATCTCACAAACCGCCCTCTTATCACCAGGGTTGGTCTTCTTTAGTGCTTTTGGGACCTTGCAGAGGTGATTGTTTGCGATTCGTCGGGGTCGTGAGACCCAGCATCATCCAGGTCCGCTCACCAAGACCTCTTTTTGAGAAGGATGTGTGATATGTTTCATGATTCAAAACAACAGGTTACACCCCGCAGAAAAGACGGTGGCTGAGGAGTGGGATGGGCCTTTTCTGGAAATGCTCTTTCTAGGATTCACAGAAAGTAACGAGACGATCTTCCAGGCTTTTGTTTGCTTTGGCTTCAAAAACAAGCGCATTCACTATGAATGAAAAGAAATGAAAATATGAAAATACAAAAAAAAAGACAGTTGGATTTAAATTTATAAGTTATAAATTGTTTTGAATATATAAATTGAGGGATTAAACATTTAACTACTATACCTAGGTACAGAACCAGATTGCCTGGAAAAAGTAAGGACTATTTATGTGCTTTGCCCCTTTGACGTATCCTAAAAGTCCCGAGAATTTTATCATAGAATTTCCAGATTAATCTAAATTTATACTTCGATTTCACCTACAATGGTCCTATAGGAGACGCGGTGATCTGGTTGTAAAGTCCTGACTTTGAAATCGGAATGTTTGTTGTTGTTACTTATGGCACTTGCCTATGGACAAGCCTCCTGCTGTTACAGCGGCATATTTAAGCCGAAAGGAGGGTCTCTTGTTTTTGGAGTATCGCCAACTAGATCCAAGAGTACGACTTAGCTACACACTCACCACATTTGCTTGTACAGCCCCTTTTTACAGAGGGGGGGAACATAGTCACACATCTCACAGATAGCACACAGAAGAACAACTATGCCCTAATCGTAACTCGAACCCGGCACTCCCAGAACACGAGGAAAATGCCCTATCTCTGTGTCAGAAAGCCGACAAATCGAAAGTTTACTTTAGTCATATTAACGTCATGTTGTAAAGCAACACTAGGGATATTTAGGGACGGACTTTGTACATATGAACCATGGTCAAACGACGAGATGACCACTGAGCTGCCATCCCCTCTCCCCACTACACCACATTAGCAAGAGGACGTTTGGCTCTGACAGATATAACCTCAAACCCGCCGGCTCACAAGCCGGGACCTTACTACCAAACCACCATTGTGAAATCGGAATGTTTCGATTTTGAGACCCGATTCCAGTGAAGAACCGTCGTGTAATGGGGTCAGTTGCACGTTATATCTGTTAGGGTCAAACTTCCTCTCGCTGGTGTGGTGAGGGGATGCTAGCTCAAGTGTCGTCCTCGTTTTCTGACCATGGTTTAAAAGTACGAGGTCCGTCCCAAAATATCCCAGGTGTTACTTTTAAAAGGGATATAACTGAACGAGAGTCATATATGCATTAAAAAATTATTTACATTGTGTCCAAACCTCATTTACAGAAATTCATTATACATACGTGATTTTATTTTAACATTTCAGTGTCTTCAAAATCACTTCAAGGTTATTGCAGCTCTTTTTTACTTGCTTATATACAAACTATACAAAGACTCGTCGTCATTGGCTTTAAAAAAATAGATCGCGAGTTCCTGACAAATCAGCACATTTCAGATCTCTCTGAGACAAGAAAAGACAATTTTGATGACTCTGTCTTCCTCAGTTGGATGGATGAAATTTGGTTTTTAAATTTCACATCATTTTCATTGACAATCAATAAGATCCATGTGGTCTGGTGAGAGTTAAATTCCTTGGAGCCAAATTTCCTCCCGCTGGTGTGAAAGATGGAGAGAGAGACAGTTGCTAGCTCAAATGTCGACCTCGTCATCTGACTGTGGTTCAAAGTTACGAGGTCCGTCCCCGAATAACCTTAGCACTGTGTTAAGAACGGGTCGTTAATGTAAATAAACCAAATGTAAAATATCAAATTTTGTATCAGAGGAAGTTTACCTGTTTTGCTATCAGAATATAATAATTGTCACATTAATTACAAATCGAAAGCAAGATAGATGAAATGTCGTGCACATAATTGAAATCAAAAGTATAAATGTGTGTCAAATTTTGAACTTCATCGATATAGGGGTTGATGAATGTAGTTGCGTTTAATCGATCGAAAAAAAATGACCGAAATTCATACTCTGTTTTTTCCTCTATAAATATGAGTACTCAGGATGTTCACAGTCCTTCTTAACACTTTAGTGACCGGCAATTTTACACAGAAACTATGTCATGTCACCGGCTACTTTTTTGTAATTGAATGTGAAAGTAAAACGTTCTAAAAAAAACTCCAATGAATTTTATTTATACTGAATGAAATGAAATTAAACTTTGGATATATTTTTTACATCAAAAAGTTCTTCGCCGATACGTTCCGTCATGGTTGAAATTTTTAGAATTTTACTAAAATTCTAATAAAAATGTAAATACTAGGAAAAGTAATTTTTCTGTTATAGAGCGGACAAGACTAAACACGATACGCCAAGTTTTTGCTATGTCCTATATCGCCCTCGGTGTTATAAATTGAAACAGATAATGGAAAGTGCAATGGCGAGTTAACTCGTCACCGGTCAACAACGTTTGGACATGAAAAGACGAGTTAACTCGTCACCGGTCAGCAAAGTGTTAAGGTCCATAATTTTTGTGCTTTAAGAAAGAGGACAACACTTTTATTAGGATGTATTTATAATTTCTGGGTAACTACTCGCATTGGTTGGCATCATAATCCCTTCGCTTTCCTGCTAAAACTCAATTGCTTTCTCGTTTAACGATGAAAACACATTTTTTTCCACCAAGGAAATTCAAAAATATCCTTTTTCGTTTAGTGTCGGAACATTTTCTGCGAGGCATCCATCAAAGTCAAGACGTCACGTTTCTCAATTTCCACTGCCAACAAAAAAGAAACCACTTTAAAGCGATCGCTTCTTATTAAGATCGAATTTACAAGGCAAATAGCTCGTCTTTGGGGGACTGTGACAAGATAATGGGTTGTCGTTTCGATTCTGTTGACTGCGCGATCGGTCATCATTATTTAGTTGTGATACGACAGTCTCTATTATGACTCGTGTAAGTGTAAGAAAAAAAGAATTCCGGCATCAGTTGCAGAGGATAGAAGAAAGAGTCTTGTTATTAAGATTTTTAAAATTATACTCAACAATTTTTAACTCAATGATTTAAGTTGATGTTGTTTCGCGGTTTTTCATTGATGTTAAAAGCGTTAGGTGTTTATAGTCATCAGATGCGGCTCATAATTGGAACATCTGCTTTTTTTAGCATTATGTCATGAAGATATTTGCCTCCATTTTGATATTCTCTGTCAGTAGGTTATATATATGTGGGAGTGTAACCAAATTTTCCAAAAAAGTATTAGACTCTTTAGATAGCGGGGGGGGGGGTGAGGTTAGTGGCTAGGTGTCTTTTTAAAAAAATATTTACGTGTTCAATTTCAAAACCCATTAATTTTCAGTAAACATTCTGTAAATGTTAGTCTTAAATAATGCAAACGAAGGATGAGAAAACTTCTTTAAAAAAATAAAAGAATTTATATAGTGTTAAAGGGGAATATTTACAGGGAAATATTAAAAGAATTAAAACACGGAGATATTAAACGATCAGAAAGTTAGATTATTTCCTCCAGGAGGACGTTAGAAGTAGCAAAACTTTATGACTGAAAACATATTACCGCGTAGCCCCATGACTTTGCGAGCGGAAACCGCTATTGCATGGAGACGTCTTTCTTTTATGGATGTTAGTGGGGCCTCTGGCTCAATATTAATTGGGACAGTTTTCCAAAAGCTTAAGCTGTTTAAGGGAGGGTATTTACATGGAAATAGAAAATGGATTAAGACATGGAGACATGAAAGAAACAGAAAGTTAGAAGATTCCCTCTAAAAAGACATTAGAAATCGAAAATAAAGCGCATAATGTGACATATAGTACCGCCTAATCAGCCAGCGCGAAATGTCTTTATCGTACGGAGATTAAGAGGCCTTTGCCTGAATATTATGTAATTGTGTCGGTGTTACGAAAGCTCGATAGATGGCATTATTTTGGAATGCTGAATTAATTAAAATTATCGTCTTCTAGGAAATGATCCAACCTTTTATAATTCTCACTTTGAATTACGTCCTACAATCGGACAACAGAATTAAATGATTTTAAAACAAAATGGTTCCGTGGGGTATCCTGCACACACATACACATATTAATTTCCAAACTTTTATCTTAATTTAGTTGTGGTAACTTCATTCTAAAAATATTCTCTTATTAGCTGATCCATTTCACTTGTTCTAGTTAATTCAACAGAACCTTTGTAAAATTGCTAAATCAGCTAAACGCCGGCTACTTTCCCACACTCCAAGTCTAGGGATAAAAATTGTCCAGCTTAGCACATTCTATTAAAAGATCCCTACGATTCCCTTCCTTGTGATTGACATGTGTCAAAGATCCCTATTAAGATCTAAAGGTATATATTCAGAGGGATAAAACTTTCATCAGCTTTTCGTCATTCTGTGTTGTGTTGTGCTGTGTTCGCTTTTGCTTGTACATAATGGCTGCTTCCCGTGATGGAATAAAACGAACTTAA
>JAOUZG010012378.1:0-14950 GCA_026289955.1 Argiope argentata | reverse complement strand
GCTACTAGACTATTCCTTTCGCCAAACCAATCAAGCTGGCGCGAGGCTCCTCGCCAACGTCGCCATCTTTGGCGAATTTTCGTGCCGCTCGCCCGCTTGTAACAATATGGTTGCTTCAATGACATTTGGCATCAATCTCTTTACAATAAGTCTTGTTCCATTACACAGAGCTGGAGGGTCTAGATTTCTCAAAAGCATTATAGGTGCACCAATCTTTAACTCTAATTTATGTGTTGGTACACCTGATGGCTCCAGTGAATTCAGAAATTCTGTAGGATAAATAATCGCCTGATTTATTTCAATCACGGTGTCAAATGATTTGAAAATTTGAATCTCACCTGGTAATTTCCTTAACAGATGGTAATTTATCATCTAAACTCCCTCATTCGTTGGAGAGAGAATAGCCCTTACACATAGCCAGTTATTATCAGAAAAATTGCTTTCGATATTTGGAAATACTTTATCCTGGAGATCTTCCATTGTTGCTACAATCTTAGCAATATTTTTCAAAGATATCTATTCTTCATTATCAATTGTCATAGTTCCATTACCGAGTTGAAGTAGGTTCTGAGCGAATTGCTCGGTGGAAATGTCACCTGTAAGAAGAACTCTCATATTCGTTTTCAATCCAAATCTTTGAATATTTTTCCAAATATAAGAGGCTTTTATAGATGCATTCATTTCACCTGCCTTTGTGCCTCGTGGAACAACAGGCAAAGTTTGACGAAAATCACCAGATAAAACCAGACTTACACCACCCATGCACCTGTTATTCTGAAAAAGATCTTGCATAGTTGTATTAAGAGCTTCCAGTGCTGACTTATGTGCCATTGTACATTCATCCCATACTATTAACTTACACTTCCTAAGCAATTTTGCTCTATCTGAATTTCTTGAGATGTTGCAAACTGGATTTTCAACACACGATAAATTTATAGGTAATTTGAAGACTGAATGAGCTGTTCTTCCGCCCGTCAAGAGAGTTGCAGCAATGCCAGAGGAAGCTACTGCAAGAGCAATTAGATTCTTTTGTCTAATTTTTGCTAATAAAAGATTAATTAGGTACGTTTTACCTGTTCCACCTGGAGCATCCAAAAAGAATATACCACCAGATTCTGTAAAAACTGCAGATGTAATTTTTTCAAAGGCAAGTCTTTGGTCATCAGTCAGATTAGGTTCATTTGTTTCAATGCATGATGTTAGTTGATGAATGTTATAATATGTCTCTCTTATTATTTCATAATTCAAACTGTTATTGATATCACGGAAAATCTCTGGAAATCCAAACATTTTTAAATCTGTTCCTCCCAATGATTTAATTTTGTCTTCAAGGGCAAGTAAAGCTCTATTAAATATTTCATCATTGTAATCTAAATCCATATTATTAATTGCAATTCTTGTTTTATTCAAAATATCTTCTGACATATTTTCTCTATGTAAATTCCATAACTGTACAGGATTTGATACACAGCAAGTGTGAAGTATAACTGCATATAGATCTCGCAACATTCGTCCTGAATGAGTTGTTGCTGCTTCATCTAACGTATTTTTCCAATGAGAATCATCTTCAAGAAGCCCTCTTAGTTCGCAAGCTTGTTTGAAAGTTTCACAAACAATTCCATTAAATGTTTTCAAGTCAGAAAAAGATTTTGGACCTATAACTTCATGAAGTAATAATCTTAGATGGAAACATTCTGAATTACTTGGGTGAATGGTATAGACACGACCAAGGGCATCACTTGATTTAATTCCTGAGTAATCAGGTACAGCTTTTCCAGATTTTCTAGGAACCCATTTCTTCGTCCTTTTATTCCAAGTATAATATTTAGGAATTTGATGGTACAATAAAGATCGAGCAAATTCATCACTTTGACATAAAGAGAAAAAGGCAGTTAAAGTAGTTTCTGGTGGAGCTTGCACTCGTTCTAAAACATTTTCTTCTGTAAAGTAAACTCTCTGACCATTTTCAAGATGCACACTTAAATGAACAACAGTGGGATGCCTTTCGTGAATAGGGAACCTCAATATCCTCCAAACTGCCTCATTACTACTGAGATATCTTCCTATTTCATACGTTTGAATTTCATCATACTGAATGTCATTATTTGCTAAATTAAATATAGCCATGTCAGAACCTTTGTTTATATATTTGCACACATATTTGATAGATTTTATTGAACTGCAGTATTCGACGTTAATATGTGCGTTGAAGGATCTTGATAACAATGGACAAAATGGAACAATCCATCGATTATCTATCACAACTTCAGAGCCACGAACTTTCTTTATTGTTACTTGCCCTCCGTCTTCAGGTTTACGTCTACGATAAAGTGGATATCCATCATGACCTGTTTGTGTTTCTTGTAAAAATTCTCTTGGATAATTTTTTGTACATTTTCCATCCTTCATACATGGTGACAGAGGATTAATATTCCCACAGGGTCCATGTATCATCTGTGCTTTAACAACGTTGTATAATTTTGGATCAATTTCAGGACTTGGCAACTCAGCAGAAATTAAGTCGTTAATCTTATGAGCATAAATTTTTTCTTGAAACCACAGAAGAATATGTGCATGTGGAAGTCCACGCTTCTGCCATTCAATTGTATAAATGAAACATCTTATTTCTCCAAATATTTTTCCTTTGTTTATAAGATTTATAAGCGATTTCAATTTCAAATAGAATACTCGACAGATTATATCATGTCTATCATGGCTTTTTTGTCTTGATATCAACTCTTCTGTAATCTCCCTCCACTGTGGATTGCAGGTGAAGGTAATAAACAAATGAGGACTTCCATAATTTCTTACGTATGTCATGGCATCTTGAGTTCTTTCATGCATATATCGAGGACTGCCTGTGAAAGTAGATGGTAAAATTGTTGGTTTTCCAATTTGTTTTATATTATCATCATTATTTATCGCATCTCTTAAATGGATATAATCTTCAACACGAAGTTTCTTTTGATTTAAATGTATGAATCGCAATCGCTCGGTTTCAATTTTAGCATACATATCAACCACAAATTGTTGAAAAAGTTCTTTACACCTTAAAATAATGTTGAAATTTGAAGCACGAAACATTATCCTAAATGCATAAAAATCCATTGCTGAAATTTTTTTTGTAGTTATTTCACCTGTAAGACTGGTTTGTCGCAATTCGAAGTTATATCCATCCTCACCTTGCCAAAACATTAATGGGTATTGCAATGTATCGTATGCGCGATGAGTTTCCGCTATCTTTTTTATTCAATTACTCCTCAGATCTAACGAAATATCACGACTGCCATGTTTATCGCCAGCTAAGATAATCGCAACTTCTGATGTTGTAGGAATATTAAATTTTCTTTCATGTTCACCGGAGGGTACTTTATCTGCATGAATGATAATTTTCCTTTCTGGCGTGATTTTTTCCATTGCACATTTAAAACTTCTATCATAACTGTTATACTGATGTAGCATTTCTTGTAGCTGCGACACTATTCCTGATTTTATGTCTCTAACATTCCTGCAACGCTGCTCAACTTGTTGTTCTTTGTCAGCAACGAAATAAACTTGTAGGAATTTTGGCTCCTCATTCGGTTGTGGCTGTAAACCACCTATTATATGGTACACTTGCCCTTGAACTTTAAATGTTGGCATAAAGCCTTGCTCTCTAATTTCTCTCCCGGAACCGAATGAAGTCAATTGAAAACATGAATTATATTTTCTTATGTTGTTTTGAAAATTGATGGCATCAGGAGAATCTGTCGAGAGAAGCGTGAGGAGGGGTTCTGGAGGTGTTTGTGACAAAGGAAGCTGGATTTTCCATTATTACAACACATGCTACTGCATTCGCCTTTCCATTTAAGAGCCTTACAGAAACGGCATTCAATAACCATTCGACCAATTTCAATTAGTGGATCACATTCATAAGCAATATTGAAATCATATGCATATGCAGAGTTTTCTTTTTGTTTCCAGATTTCATTTCTTGTGTTTGACATCCTCATCATGTTATTTAATTGCCTTAATTGGCGATGATCAATAGTTTCTGATGCTCTTAAAATGGACATTCTTTGGCTGTTATATTCTTGCCTATTTCGTCTTTCCGCGTCCGTTTCCGATGCTCTTAAAATGGACATTCTTTGGTTATTAAGCATTTGTCTGTGGCATCTTTCTATAGTTGTTTCAGAGGCCCTTGTAGTAGCCATCCTTTGTCTATTGGACATTTGCCGTCGTTGACGAAATTCTTGATTTTCGTTTTCCCGAGAAATCTTCATTCTTTTCCTTTCTCTCTGTTGAATAGATCTTAAACATTTCTTTTTTCTTGTAGGAGACATACAGTCCCTGGCCAAATTATTAGACGCACCGTATTTTTTTTGAATAATTAAGTTTCTTTCAAGATTTTACGCGGAAATTGTATATTTAAAATACTATATAATCGATTTTTGTTTGAAAGATTTGTTGTAAGTTACCAATTAGTATTTCTTTTTAATATAGGGCAACACTGTGTAAAACCATTGACCCATGAACGTAAACAAGTACAAACGTGAATCAGTCACTATCGGGATTGCGTCAGGTACGGACTCGTTTCGTTCGCTCTATACACTGTGATTGTTTATTAAACAGTTTTATATTGCTTAATTATTAGTTTATTTTGTGTGCAGTGTTTGAAAATACAATTGGATTTTTTTTAATATGAGTAGAAAAGGCGATCTCTCACCTCGTAAAAAAGCTGAAGTGAAGGCCCTTGTGAATGCGAAAACATTTACAAATCGTGAAATATCACGAAGATTAAAGGTTTCAGAAGCTAGTGTACGACGCATAAAGAAGAAAATTGAGTCAGGAGAGGAATTGAGCCCGAAACGAAAGAGAAAATGCGGTAGAAAACCAATTTTCACTCCAAGGTCAGAGAGATGTTTGAAGAAAATTTGTTTAGAGAACAGATTTGCTACCACAAAAATATTAAAATCACAACTTCAAGATGCTAACGTGAATGTTTCTGAGCGCACTGTTCGAAGAAAGTTAAAAGAATTAGATTTAAAGGCCTGTCGCCCTGCTAGGAAGCCCAAGTTAACAGCTGCAATGAAAGCAAAGCGCCTGAAGTGGGCCAAACAATGGCGAGACAAAGATGTGGACTTCTGGAGATCGGTAAGATATTTTTTTTCGTCACAGTTGATAAGTTTATTATCATTTTTAGTAAAATAAGATAAAATCACAGAAGTTCTTTTTATTTTTCTATTTTTAACAGGTCTGTTTTAGTGACGAAAGCACATTCGATATTTTGCAGAATAAAGCTCAGTATGTGCGTCGTCGTCATGGAGAAAAGTTTCATCCTGACTGTGTTGCTCCAACTGTAAAACATCCTACAAAAGTGATGATTTGGTCAGTCATCAGCGGCAAGGGCACTGGTCGTCTGTACGTGGTAAAAGGTTTGATGAGGCAAGACCAATACAAAGAAATCTTACAAAATCGATTGATTCCGCAACTCGGAGAATGGTTTCCAAATGGGGAACCCTTTATTTTCATGCAAGATGGAGCTCCCTGCCATACAGCTCGGTCTGTTAAAGCTTTTTTGGCAGAACAAAATATCCCACTGTTGGATTGGCCTGGTAATAGCCCCGACATGAACCCGATTGAAAATGTGTGGGAGCTGATGAAAAGAGAAGTGGCTAAAGAAGTTATCACCAACAAAACGCAACTCTTAGAAAAGATTATTCATGTGTGGAATCATCATCCTCAAATGCAGGAGACAGTACAGTCTTGTATTGATAGCATGCCGCGCAGAATTAAAGCTTTGATAGCGGCTAAAGGTGGCTCAACAAAATATTAACTTTTAATTATTTTTGTTTAATTTTTCTTCAAAACATAATAAATAGATGTTTTTCTATATTACTGTTGTTTAATTTGTGTTAAATTAATCCCAAAATAAGTGTATAATACAAAAATAAAAATCCAATCAAGTGTAAACAATAAAACCGGACAATATCACTCGGTAAATATTATTTTACATGAAATTTTACAGTGCGTCTAATAATTTGGCCAGGGACTGTAGGTTTTATATTTAAAAAAATATTTTTCCTTTCTTTAAAATCAGTATCAAATTCACCAAATAATTAAAGTTTTAAAGTTCAGTTGTTTGCTAATTCAATCACGTTATTTGCTAATCTGATACTCACGTGACGGTTTCAAACCAGTTAAAACTGTTTAAGGATTTAAATTAATTAATATTTTTATTTAGTATTTTTTATTTATTTTAAATGTTTCATTGAATTAGTAATTTTTTTTTATTTCAAACGATTATTAAAAAAACTTTGTCTCGCATTTATTGTTTTAAAAAAATATCATAAATATCCTATTTATTTCAAATAATCACATACTCAAAATTACATTTTTCTAAGTTTTATTTCCGGTAGTAATTCAATTTTTTTTAAATCAAAACTTTTTGTAGGGATTTTTGGCAACACTTTATTAAAAGTTGATTTTTTTAGATCCTCGTGGAGATAAAAAAAATTATTTTATACGAAATAAATAGTTGAAAAATACGATTAAATTAAATGTTTAAAAATTAATTAAAAATAGAGTTTTAATTTATAGGTCAAAACATCAGTATCATTGAAAAGCTAATTTTTTGAGCTTTGACGTGATGCAAAAATCAATTTTGTGCTGTAATATTTTCGGAAGTTATAGCGAAAAAACGTCAAAATTTGGCTTATTTTTTAATTAATTAAAATTTTAATTAAAAATTCAAAGAAAGGGCTCCGAGGTGCACATTCCCGGCACCCAAAGTATACATGTACCAAATTTGGTAGCTGTAGGTCGAACGGGCTGGCCTGTACAGCGCCAACACACACACACACACACATTGTGCTTTATTATAAGTAAAGATGAGTGACCGAGAATCCTTTGTTTTCAGAAGCGTTTTTTTCCTTTCTACTTTCTTGAGTTTAAACTCAAAATTGTGGATAATTTTAATAATTTTTAGGCCCAGTAAACTTTTAATTTGAATTTTTCCGAAGAAAGGATCACCAGTTTTATGGAAAAGAAAAGCATCGAGAACTTCAGTTCTAGATTCAGAGAAATGCGTTTAGCAAAGAAGCAAACAGTGTGGCGCAGTAATTGCGGAACTGAGGGTATAGGCGAATAAATATTTTTTGTAAATTATGAACCTTTTTAAGCTGCCTGTTATAATGTATTTAGAGTGGGGTTGACTTTAAAATTTTAATTTAAATTTCTGTTTATTTTGTATTGAATTGTTATTGAGTTTTATTGTGTGCCTGCTACGTTAAATATTACACGTGCAATTTTGAAGCGAATTACTTTATATTGTTGTGATCGCTAACTTTTTATATAAATCCTTTGTTTAAATCTTGGCTCTACAACTTCTTCCATTAACCATTTGAACAAAATAACGAGGTTGCCTATATAAAAAATCTGAAAAATAACAATTCTTTCTACCAGAACTTAACACAGTCTACTCTAAGATCAATTAGGCTGAAAATCTACTTATCGAAATTCTTCTTTTTGATATGCTTATTTTCAGTATGATATGCTTGAACCCCCCCTCCCCCCCGACACACAAACCAGAATAAGATACTATTTTCCTCTTCCCTTCCAAAAATGGAAAGAAGCTTACAGCAGATTTTATTTTTAGATATGATTTAAAATTACCTACATAGGAAACGAAGAAAAAGGTCTGGATTTAATTTTATCGAATAAAACTACTAATATTACGAAATAATAACAAAATTCTAGAGCTTTTAATTGCTTTTTGAATAAAGTGATTGGTCTATTATATATCTTTGGAAATATTAAGAAAATAATTTGATAGCGGGTTTTCGGGTGCTATATATTTCCTTTCTGAAGGCATCGAAAATTTATTTTTTATTCTGTAATAGTTAAATGTAAATTCAATAGTTTTATAAAAAAAAACTCTTTAAAATTCAAAAAAAAAAAAAAATACGCATTTTCATTCCGTTGTCGCTATTTGAAAAAAAATCGATTTATTGTGAATTAAATACAAAAATGATATTTTGCATTTAAAAATTGTATATGCTTCCTACATCGATGAAAATTTCCAATTTCAATCTGCCTTGAGTCGTGAGCAGCATCCGAATACTCTTTTGACGAGAAATTAATTGTTTGGTTATGCCTCGAAATGTAAGTGGGAGGGGGAAATTTATTCCATTACCTTTAAAACTGCGTGACTGTGAACAAAATGATGCGGCTTTTCCGAAACGGGTGCATTTGAATGGAATGTTATTGGCTGCAGAAAGGAGATATTTATTTGAAGTAGATTGCCGAGAAACCAGGCCAGTGGCAACGGAAATAAATGTAGGCAGCAAAAACAATCCACTCATAAGAATGCTTCCAAACATTCAGTTCTACTCAAAGAGCGCCCCTCTCAAAATTCAAACCGATAATCTGATCTTCACTTTCGGTATCCGCCCCGCAGAAACATGGTTCAGCCCCAGCATGGAAAGAATTTAATATAACATTGAAAGATGCGCATAAAGCGGAACTCGTCTCAATATTTCATACGAGAGGCGAGGCAGGGAGTTCCGTTTCTCCACTTCTTCCGAAAGACCCGCACGGAAACGCGAGATTCGAAGGAAGAGTAAGCGTGCCTGAACTGAAGCGGGCGGTTGTTTAAAGAAACACTTCTAGAACGTAATAGGAAACGAAAATCTGAAGGTGATTAAATAAAATTTCCATCTCGGGTAATGCCCAGTCTTTTGGAACGCAAGATAAAAGGAAAATAAATAAAAGACACAGAAGCGACAGAGAAGGAGGGGGCGAATCTAATACTTTTATCAGCTTATCTTTATTACAAGACCAAACCTATTATTTTGGAATTTTCCCTCTTCCATCATGTGCTTCTTTTTAAAAGAAGAAACTCTTAATTTCTTCTTCGCAAAACTAGACAAAGGAACTGCAGACGGAAAGAAATAAGTTTTTTTTTCACGCAGAAAATCTATGTTGAAATATCAGACACTGATTCGGGGGAGGGGGAAGGAAAATGACGATCTCCCTCTCTGAAAAAAAATCATCACGGAAAATTCGAAAAGGAGATGATGTAATGAAATAAATAAAAAAAACGAGGGGCAGGGAAACGGGGGAGAGAGCTAAATAAATCTTTTATCTCCCGGAAAAGTTCGTAAATATCTGAAGATTTTGATGTCCGGTAAATCTCCCGGACTTCATCAAGGAGAAGCGGATAACGACCTGCCGGGCTTCAAAGAATGTCCATGGGGCTGGACATAATCCTGGGATTATATTCCTCCTTGTTTTTTTCGGAGCTCTGGGAATTCCGCCTCCCTCCTTCGCATCCCCAAGTATGACCACCTCACTAGACCTGACGTCATCCTCCCAGTAAGGCCAAGAAGGAGCAACAGGCTCCTCTACAGGTTGCAGAGAGGGCTTACGTTCCATCATAGATTGCATGTTCTCATTATAGGGCATTCGGTATTCTCGAGCAGCTTATAAATGCCTGACTGGTGTTCCGATTCCATTTCAAAACAAAGCAGCCAGTTGGAGGTTTCTCTCTCTCTCTGACGGAACGAAAAAAAAGCGAATAAAATTCCATTGCAATTCGGAAAGAATATTTTTTATAAGACTGAAATAGCCTTTTTTTAAAAAATGCCATTTAAAACTGAATTTTAGTCAGATTATTATGTTTGATGTATAATATGCAAATGAATAGAAAAAAAAATTTCTCAAATGGTCTTTTTAATCAAATGGTCTTTTTAACTGTCCTAAGCGTAGTAAAAATTCAACAGGTTAGTACAAAATTCGAAATTTAGTAAGTCTCTAATATTTATGAGATGAAGAAATTAAGCAGCAATCAGAGCCAAAGGGAAACTCTTAGATAAACATTAAAATTAAATTAGGATTTCAAGTGTGTAAGGAATGTATTTGAAAACATAATTTAATTTTATTAACTATACATCAGTACCTGACTTTTAAGAATTCTGCATTGCCTTTATTCTTTTTTATCAAAAGGTTTTTTTTCAGTATTTTAATGAGTAAATAAAGCTCTCTTCTAAAAATCTTTTTGTATTTATTATATCCAATTATGATATACCCAGAATTACTTAGAAGGAATTTATATTTGTTTTCACTAATATAATTGATTTACTATTTAATTAAATGTTACAAAAATTTAGCTTGCACTTCTTTCTTCCGGAATTTTTTCTTAAGGTGAATTAATTATGGATAAAAGAGATTGTTGCAAAACTAAGCGGGTTATAGCTTCACTAAGAAGGTGCACTTATAGATTATTTTTGCTAACTCTTCTTCTCCGACTGTGAGTCGAGCCTTTGGGCGATCGTCGAATGTATCGTTAGTAATGGCGGCTATAAATTAGCCGTGCCGCCTTTCTGGAAAAGAGGTAGCGCGTCTTCCTCATGTCCTGGGAGTCCCGAGTTCGAGTCCCGGTTCGGGCATGGTTGTTCTTCTGTGAGCTAGCTATCTGTTAGATGTGTCACTGCGACCCCCTGTAAAAAGGCGCTGTACAAGCGAGTGTGATGAGTGTGTGGCCAAAGTCGTACTCTTGACCTATTTGGCGCTATTTGAAACAAGAGACGCATATCATCAGCTTAAAATCTGCTGATATATCAGCGGGGCTTGTCCGCAGCAAGTGCCATAAATATCAACGACAACACAAATCAACCTCGCACTGTCAATTTGCTATTTACGAGCGTCGGATCATTCAGGTCACCTCGGATACTATAGTAAAGTGTATCTGGAATTTATTCTTTGTGATTTTTAAACTTCTATATTTTTTGGTAAAATTTGTTATTCTTATATAATAACAAATAATCCCCATAATTTGCACTTTGTTATTAAGACATTGATATGACAATTCTGCGTGATACAAAATAATATAATTAATTCATACCAAATTAGCTGTCAATGCCTAATGCCTGTCAATGCCAGAAAGCAAAAATATGTTTAATACTCACACTCGGCATCATGTCAAAACGCAAATTTTTTAATAATATACAAACAAAGCAAAAATTCTTAGTAAAAAATATAAGAACAAAAAATAAAACAAAGTAAAAAAACTGTAGCAGAGAAGAAAATACCCAAAACGTATCAGAATCTTCGACACTAGGGGAGGCAGAGGGGAACAATTGCCTCCCTGTCAAGGAAGTCTTTCCCCACCCTCACCCTCATCCCAGCAGGGCGACAAGAAACTAAGAATTTAATTGGGGGGGGGGAGTTATCGTTTTAGACGGAGAAGTAAAGAGCGCCATACCACAAAATCTGAGAATTTAATTCTCATCTTCAAAATATTTTATAACAAACGCTCGAAATATGCGAATTTTCTCCAAATGTTACAACTTAATTAACAATGATAAAATCAGCGGAATATTTGATTCAGGATAATCTGTATTTGCCTTACCATAACTGAATAACATGCATGATGATATTGTATTTTACCAATTTTTATTTTTAGTGGGGCTGAGAAATCAGGACACTGATGATTTTAAGTTGACAGGATGTTGATCAACTGATTTAATGTTCGCTCATCCGATCAGTAATTTGTACCTTACTTTTTTTAATGGCAAGTGAGTCAAATGTCACATTTTTGGTGATTTTTTTTTAAATCAGTCGACTAAAAAGTCGATACGGTTTCAAAAATCAAGTCGACCAAAAAGTCAAAATTACGAAGGCGTGACGGCATTGAATAGATAGCATAATAGCCACTTGATTCAATAATCGTTCACTGAAAGTTTAACTTGTACTGCTTTTTGAAAGTAATCGGCTCCACTTTCCATCACTCTCCAGGCTCTGCCAATTTTGGCGAGTCCGTTTCAGTCATGCCAACTAATTTTGAAGAACTAAATCAGTTTCAACACAGGAAAGTTTTGTTTTTAATCTTATTTGAACAATAATAAAGACCATTTCTGAATAGTTGACTGTTCATATTGTGCTGAAATCAATTGTAGAAATCGCCGTAATTATTATAGTTGGAACGTCAAACATAGGCATCCCCCCCTTCATCTCTCATAGAGAATATTCAATTAGTTAGCAATTATCAGAGAGCTGGTGAAAAGGAAAGATAGAATCAAGCAACATTTCATGACATATCTGGGAATCATGAGCTTTCTTATAAGAAAAAAAAATTGAAATTAAAAGAATGATTGGGCCTGAGATATTTTTTCTCCAGTTTTGAAAATGTTTTCAGTTTTCTTAGATTAATTTATTTATATTCAATTTATTGGTCTTTTAAGTCCTTAATATATAATTCGTTGTTACTAATGCAATAAAATCCTAAAATTAAAATTTTCTCGAATTCCCTATCATGTTTAAAATATTTCTTGATTTAATTTTTTTTTCAAATATTTGAACTCAGATGTTTTCTATAAATTTGATTATTTTTCAAATTTTCTCAATTAAAAACAAATGACTTTAATTGTATGTCCTTCAAAATATACAGTCCTTGATACAATGGTTAGGGGAAACAAAAATTTAAATATCAAGGGTTTTTTCCTTGCAAGTTACGAAAGTTTTTCGGTTATTGGATGTTCTGAAGATGAAAAAGTTTATAGCAGATGATTTTTGAACTGAATTTTGTTTTATTCTCTGGAAGGTATTATAAACTAAATGTGGGTCGAATCTTAGATTCATATTTTTAATAAAATTTCGGAAATCATGTTTGAAACATTAAAATTTTTAGAAAAGCCAAATTTTAAGAAAAAATTGGCTTCAAGTTTTTAAAAAATTTTGTTGGGAGGGAAAAAAAATTCTTTAAAACTTCCTAGGTTAATATATGATTCCTTCTTTCTTTTGAATGCAATACATTTTTTTTTTGAATTTTCAATTTTTAAAAAATAAATAAGTAATAATGAATTGAGTAATAATGAAAATATATTGAAGTCTACTGTACAGTTGATATCAATATTTTGATTTTTTAAAATTTTATTTTTAATTGAAAATCTATTCAATTAACTTATAAATTGTTATCGATTGGTATTTGTAGCAAATCTGATTAAAAGTCTTTTCATGTGTTTATTGAGCTGTAACAGTGACAAATCAAGATAATTTAGTGAATCATGATTATTTAAATTTACAATAATACCATCAAAACAGAGAAATTCATAGAAATTGTTTTTCCATAATATTACCAATTAAACGGTAAAGAAAGTGAATTGGAAAAATATTTTTTAAATAACCTTAGAAAAAATAATAATTAAAAAATCATTTATTGCATTGTTTACACTTCAACTTACAAACTTCTTCAACTTACAAAATTCTATTAAAATATCGACTTCCTTTTTAATTATCATAGACATAAATAAAAATGATTTAGGGAGGAGAAAAAAAACGGGCTTTCGAGTAAAACGTTAAAAAAGGTGATTATTGGTAAAACATAAATTCTCAATATAACACTATTTAAATTTACCAGTTAACCGCTGATTATGTTCTGATTATATTATGATATTTCATTTTCATAGAGAATACGTAAATGGGATTTGAAAATTCGTTTCATTAGAAAGTTGCTTCTATCTTTCAAATTCTATCAAGGCTTTAGAGTTGTTGGGATTTAAATAACTTCAGAGCAATTGTTTGGTAGAATTATTAGTAATTTTAAAAAAATTAAAAAAACAATTATTTCTCTGTTTTTTATATAGGTTAAGAATTATGGTTTGCTGATTTTGTGTTTTTGAGGATTATAATGCTAGCTATTTTATACCAGATTGCCGACACAAAATTTTTTTTCGATATCCTGAGATGTTAATACTCTCGTTAAGTGTTATTTTCTGATATTCCAATAATCTCTATTGTCTATTCGTGCTATTTTCGTTTTAATTTCTTTCAAATCCCTATATAGGATTTGAAATCCAATATATTCCTGTACCCCTCCTCCAATCGTGACCTAAAAGCTGATTTGTATTCTAATAAAGACAAGCAATTGTAAAAATTTTTTGTCTCTATTGTAATATGTTGTTTGTGCCAATAAGCGTTGATGAAGAAATTATGAATTCTACATTTTTATATAGGTGTCTATCCTATTAGCGGTTCTAAATATTCTTAATTATTGCCATATAAAATATTTTTTATATAATAAATAAGAAGATGTCAAGTATAGCCACTCTTTAAATATCTTTGAAAGGACCTTAGCTTTTCGTAGGTAGGGTTGCATTTGTTATTTTGTTTTAAGAAACCCATTTTGAGTTGATGTTCAAATTTCAAAAAGAGTACTTGTTCTCTCTCACTTGTTTGGAACCAGGTTTGTTTCCTTGAATATGGGAAGTAGAAACAGAAAAAATTCCCTTTCTTTCAAAGTAAATAATTGATTGTTGTATTTTAAGTCCCCTGATAATTGCTCCCTGGACACGCATCCCATCTGTCTTTCATTATACTAGGGTGCACCTCTTCAGGAAATTAAAGTTATTCGATTCACTAATATGAAGTCGTCACAATGTTGAATTAAAAAAAAAATCTTAGTTGATCTCTTTCACAATTGTGATTTTCACCGGTGTAAAAAGGTCCATATTTGGATCCTCTTCTTCAATCCCTCTACTAAACCTTGACTCTTTGCTGACCTCCCTTAATTCCCATCTAAACTAACGTTCTTCCTATTCTCGTTCAACTTCGTTGGGTATTTGTTGATCTCTATGGATGAAGATTTCAATTGTAAAGACGTCAGCACTTCGAAATTGTAGATATTCTAACGCTTGTTCCAACGAGATGGGCTGCAGAGGAGTATTCCTGATTCTTTTCAGTCGGAATTATCAGAAAATAACCTTTAGAATGAATTGCAGTTCTTGATTGGATTGAGATTATCAAGTGTCAAGTATCATTCTTCAAATGTCTTTTAAATTTCTTTCATAAGCACTACAAAGATCATTAAGGGGCCCAACACCTTCAAATTTCAAAAAGACAATACATGGCCGTCAAATTTAGTGAATCCGATAATTTTTTCTATTCCATTAGCTCCCATACTCTCCCTATATAT
>JAOUZG010012368.1:1410573-1425574 GCA_026289955.1 Argiope argentata | reverse complement strand
CATAGACGACTGTCGGTCAGAGATCTCCTTATGGACAGACAGTACTTCCTTTTGATTTCAATTTTCATTACGAACTGCTAAAACTCTAGTTAAATTATTAAAAATCAATTTAACTGAATTAATGAATTAATATTTGAAAAACTGTATTCACCTGAAGTGTCACCCATTACACATTTAAAAAAATGTATTTGAACTTGAATGGTGGAATAAAAAGCATTTCATTAACGATGTAAAATTTGAACAATGATATATAAATATGTATACAGGAAAGTGTGAACTAATGGTAGGAATTGAAAAAGAACATTCGCTATATAGTTGAAGCATGGAAGTTTCGTGTCTGATTTTTTTTCACCAAATCGGAAAATTTGTATAACCGTGTACACTTGTATAAACCTGTATCTAAATGCAACAGAGTAAATCAAGTCAATCATTTGGCAGTTTGGTTGTTTACATATTTACGTGAATGAGGTTTCTGAATTAAAATACGTTTCATACTAAAGTCTGAGAAATATAAAATCCCTAACATTTTGTATACATTTATTAAACTATACATTGTAGCAAATTCCAAGCTATCGGTACATAGACAGGTACATAGACATTCCAAACTATCGGTACTATCTGCTGTTCAGGAAATAACCTTTGCGAAAAGTATTATTTATATATAGAACACAAAGTCTACAAAAAGAGCCCTAGACAAGCTGAATACTGATAACATATTCAGGAAAAGAAAATATACCATAAAATTTTCGCAGAAAAGTGTGCAAATATCAGTATATATTATTGACGCAGAAGAGTTCTTCAGATAACTGATTTTCTTTCCTTTTTTGTGATTTTTTGTTTATGTCTCGTATATATTCCTTTTGAATCATATTTATAACAATTGATACAAGAGGACCAGGGGTAAAAGTCCAAAGTTATAGAAGAATCGTCAAAGCTTTTATATAGTTTTTAACGAGTTAACTGTTTTTAACGAGTATACTCGTCATGGAAAAAGTACAACATTTTACATCAACAGCAATTTATTCGTCAGTAGTATTTTAACCCTTTGCACTCCGATGATGTATCTGATTCATCATTTAAGATTGTGGATCATTTTGACTTTTTTTTAATTTATTTTTCAAGTAGAATTGTGAAAAGCCTCTAAATACTGGTTAAGAGATGCAGATTAATTTTTCAAAGAAATTCGACTTAAATTATACATATTTATTTTTCACAGCAATAAATAAATCTTTGTATTAGGTGAATAATTTTGCATCTAATTATTTTTCGGACTACAAAGGGTTAATAAGTAGTGACTGTGAAATTTTTACAATTTTTGTAAAAACTCAAACATTCATAAATTTTAAGATGTTTGAAATATTTTGAGATCAAGTCGAAATCATAGGAACAAAAAAAAATTTATTATGCGTTGTATAGCATCTCGTCCATTATCAATTTCGATTGTGACAGACCATGTCCAGAGTGGTTAATTTGGGATCCCGCCAAAATTGGCGTCCTGGCGACAGAGTACTGAATAAAAATTTCTGAATCGCAGATATACAATATCATTACTCTTCCTCCCTTAATACCACCCCGGCGATTCGAAAGATCGAAGAAACACCCAAATAATATCGTTTGCTGATAAAAGATTTAGTTCGTAAAGAAGGCATACCCCAAAATAGAACGTTTTTCAGAAAGAGAAAAAACACCCATGCCATTTGCTACTTCGCTGTGCGAATGCCCATTATTTAAGCAGTGAACACTTCCACTACACAATTTTCTTTCTAGCTGATTTTCCTTTTAAAGTCACGTGTGAATTGTTTTTCCTTTTACTTGACAGCAAAAATTTTATCTTGACCATACAAATGCAGTATTTATCTTGGGTTGGTTGTTATTGACTTTCTCTATGAGCTGTTCAATATGATAAAGGATTTTCTGTTGGAACGTTTATTGCTTTGCTTTCAGAAATACGATCTGTGGAAAAATCGTAAAAATTGCATTAGCGTGAGATCTACATTCTCTTATACTCCGAAGTATCTTCTTGTTTTGTTTATGCTCCCAAGTTTAAAATAAAAATGCTGTGGTTGAGGCAATAAATTCATTTTCAGGATTGTTCTTATTTACATTGTCTTTCTAGACTTTGTTCCAAAAAATTATTACCAGGAATAACGTAACATCGATAATACAGATATATGTAGTGAGTGAAAATTCAGTAGCTATGCTGTCAATAATATTTCAATGTTTAAACTCAGAAATTTCTAGTTTATGGTATACTTGCTCTGTGTGGTTGATAATGGTAGGTAGGCTACTTATTTTAATGTTATAGATGTAAAATCTATACATCTATACATTTAAAATAAGTAGCAAAACCAAAATACTAATACTCTCCCTTCAAAGCCAGTGGTACAATTTTGCATTTAAGAGAATGAGATACATAATTCCAAACATATGCTTTACATACTTCAGTACCTGTTGATAGAAATTTCACAAAATCTCGTTCGAATTTTTCGTGAGTAAACCAGGTGTTGCGTTTTTAGCTTAGCGGGTTCGGATTGAATGGACTTTATTTAAGAACAGCACAAACAAATTTATTTACAGCTATTTACACGATGACGTGATAAAGGAAAATTTCAGATAAACACAATCCAGCAGTCAACAGTCACTAACAGCGCAAATGCAAGCCTTACGCACAATAAACACAGACTGCAAAACAGCTGTCGTATAGCACAACAAACAGTAAATCACACCGAGCTCAATAACACAGCGTTAACAGCAAACATAAACACAACTCACTAATAACAAGAGAAAAAAGTAATCCGCTAGTCCAGCGAGGCGCTTCTCTTCAGGGTGAAAAACTCTCAAATAACTAACCGTCGGAGCTACGGCAATCCGTCCCTTATATAGCCGAGCGCGCACGCTCCCCAAAGCACGCGAAGCAACGCGGCGCTTCACGTACGATCCAGCGGCTACCAGACTATTCCTTTCGCCAAACCAACCCAGTTGGCGCGAATCATCTCGTCAAACGTCGCCAACTTCGGCGTGCGTCCGTGATTCTCGCCCTCTTGTAACAATATGCGTTACAGACTTCAGTACCTGTTGATAGAAATTTCTCAAAACGAATTTTTCAACGATTACGATGCTTTTTTTATTGCTTTTTTCGAGAACATATAAAAAACATTGAATAAAATCAAAAACCATAAATAAATCTCACTAACATTATTAAATTGAATTATTCACTTTTAAGTTGTAAGCTAAGCCTTAGCATTATTTAAAAAAAAACTTTTTCCACAATGAAATAATGGGGAGGATTAAAGATGGCGGTTCAGACACTCAAAATAAAAGCTACAAAAGCTGCGGAAAGAATAAAAACTAGTGAGGCAGAATAAGAGCATTTTTTCGATCGAGCTCAAAATATAATTTACTTTGATGATAAAAATATGACCTTCAATTTAGATATTACTATAAGGATCATAAATTATTTAATAGGAATATAATTCCAAAAAATAGAGTTCTTCAAACTTGACAGTAAGGATTTTTTTAAAAAAATTAACTGATATTTTAATACTTTGGCGTTAACAAATTTCTTTTTTCAATTTTGCAACGGAATATCTTGTCATTCTGTAATTTTCCAATAGCCCTTTAAAAAAAACATTTTAAAAATATATTCTGTGTTAAAATAAAGAAAAGCATATGCCTGATTAACTCCTGTAAATTTTATAATTCCCATGCCATTATTTGCTTGGTCTTATTTTACAGTACAACTTCATTTTGAAAAGCTGGTGGTAGTAATTTAACGATTGAGAAATACCATGATAGTCTATTTTGATAAGTTAGGTGACACATCTGAGTCAAACTTTATCAGAGATGCCTGAGTTTTGCTCCTTTATGACTCTGAATTTGCCAACAATTATTCGTTAAAAAAATAGGAAAAAAAGTGACTAGTTCAGAATAGTCGCAATTATTTATATTAATCTTATGATTATTACGTTATTCATTCTCCGTATACTATTTTGCATCTTTTAAGCACTTGCTTTTGTCTGTCTGAAATAGAAGATAGACTTGTTTAGTAATTTTTTTAAAAAAAACTCTTGACTAAATTTCTTAAATAAAAAAACTTAGGTAAATTCCGTAATGTTTATAGTCATACGATGAGTAAAAACCATGGAATCCCAAGATCATTTAACAAACGACCATAAAAAAAATCACAGTCCCACTACAAACATTTGAGTTGCTTTGCATTTTATATTCACTTATTTGAAATTATTTAATTGAAAAGCGGCATTATTTATCCAATTATAATAAAAAAGTTGAATTTCATTCTTTTGTATACCTTTGTTACAATTTAACAATTGAAATAAGTGAATTTTTTTATATACAGAGAATGTACATAAAGTCCCCCTCTATTTTATAGAAAGGTTCAAAATAAAACAAAACTTCAACGGCACATTGTTGAAGATATATTTTAATGTGCAACTCATACATTTTCTTCCTCTGATTGCCACAAACACTGTCCATATCCAGCATATCCAGATAGACAACTCCTATTACTATTTGCTCAAGGAAGAAGAAAGGGCCATGCACTTTTGACTTGGTTATTCCAAGCCCATATTAATCTTTGAAGAATCTCTTTCCCATGACATGAATTCATGTGGTTTCTCAGTGCCTCAAATCCGACAGTTGTGTTGATTAACCTTTCCACATGTGTGAAAGGTAGCTTCATCACTAAAAAGAATATTCACCATTACATATTCGTTTTCAATTTGTTCACTTAATTCTGCACACATAGCTGCTCTTATCGACAATCTTCTTCGTTTAGATCGTGTTAGATTCGTTCACTTAACTCTACACATATAGTTGCTCAAGTCAGATAATATTCTTCGTGTAGATCGTGTAAGATTCGTTCATTTAACTCTGCACACATAGCTGCTCATGTCGGATAATCTTCTTCGTGTAGATCGTGTATGATTTGAATGTGATACGCTCTTTTTCTTTAATGTCATTTTCAAAATCTTATGAACAGTTGAGGTAGGAATGTGTTGACTATGTGATGTCCTACGAATCTACATGTGTGCGTCATCTTCGAAGACACTTTGTTGAGGTGTAGTGGGACGTCCAGATCCTTCATCATGAAGTGAGTCCTTTCTGTTGAATTTGTTGAATAATTCAAGAAATAGCTTTACCTGTAGGTCCGGGCCTGTTGAACCGTCTTTGAAACCTGTCTCTAATCACATTACGCTTGTTTCCCCGGATACGGAGTTCTACAACCAGGATATGTTCTTCTATATCCATCATTATTCTGCATCTGCAATATAAAAGTACCATTAAATCATAAAAATAGAAATGGACTTTATGTAAAACCTGGATATGCCTAAGGATTGAAATTATTTAATCGCAATGTATAAGTTCAGCCACAATATTATTGCTTAACAGGTTTATTATATAAGAATCGACTCAAGATAAAAAAAATATTTAAGATCAAGCTAAAAATAACTAATATTGTTAAAAACCTTCATAGGTAATCAAAATACCAAAGATTGACAGCTTTTCATAATACTGAACTCTAGTTTTCCAGCATTTCATTTACCGTTACAGAGTTATTTAAAATGAATATCATATTAGGAAGGTAACCACCATCTGTTAAGTTTGAAAGCTGTCAGGTTTGGCTTTGCATACCTCTTATCCCAGTTCTAACTGTCAAACTTTCCAGACTGCTCGTAGACTCCGCTGACAGATTTGTGGTGGATTGGATTGTTTGTTTGCAACTCAGATATGCGGAATGAAATAGAACTATTATATACCTTTCTTCGTAGTCTTACAGGGAAGATATGTTATCTGATCCTAATATGCTGGTGCCATCCAAAGTTTATGAATTTTATTTTAAGTTTATTACCTTTAAGTTATTACCTTCATTATAAGCGAACGATTTTCGGCTATTGATGAACTATATTAAGATGACTCTTGATTTGATTGAAGAAGTTTCTAGGTAATATTTGAATGTAATCGTTAATCTCAATAATTGTCATGTCTTTATGTGTAGCATTAATATCGCCCAAACCATGGCATGTTCGCCATAATACGAAGAGATTTATCTAGTCATAATTTGAATTTTCTTTACTTGCTGCTAGAATTCTACAAATCAATTATACATGAATCGTATGCCAATTTAATTGATTGGCATTTAAAGAAAAATTCTTATTGTTTATAGGGAAACTTGAAATATTTAGTTAGCAAAGATATTTCATATTATCTTTTCTAATTAAATTTCTCAAGGTACGCTTTTATGTATTTCTTTCTTTTTCTGAAATAAGCTAGCTCAAAACAGATGAACAGCATTATTTCAAGAATAATAACCCTAGATAATAATAAAAGAGCATACCATCAAAAAGATGAAGTGAAGAGATATGAAATTAATGATACTAAATTATTTTTGATCGCACAAGCTGTTCAAACTTAATAAAAAAATACCAATTTCTTTCCTATAAATTTGTTGCAAGGCAGCCTAACAAACGAAACCTATCAATGCATCATAGATTAATTGAATATTTTCCATTTTTTTACAAAAAGGGCATTAAAGGCATAAGAATATTGCAATTAATTATAAAAGCTCGTCTAATAATTTTTGAAAAAGGAAGCAAGAAAATTTTTAGGATAACAAAAATAAAATAGGAGCTTAAAAATGTCATTTCCAAAGTTTAATGAACTTAAAGGAAGAAAACTGGCCACCTGTGTTAGATAAAATAAAAGAAATATATCAAAAAAAGTTCTTTATTAATAAATAAGGGCATTCAACTCAATAATGAGATGGGACATTCTCGTTGGGTTATAAAAATCTATGGTAGTTTCGGTAATTCTTTTCGAACCACGTCTGCAAGTTGTCAATTTTTCGACTTCTTTTTTATGTTGAGATTCTTTCTGGGTTTCATTTTATTAGTACGATTCGTCATCTAAAATTCATTTATGTTAGGTATTGTTTAGGGCAGGGGTTCTCAAAAGGCGGGCCGTTTGATGTGTCCAGGGGGTCGTGAGATGTGGAAGAAAAGTTTAAAGAAAATTAATTTATTGCTGTAGTTTTCATTAAAAAAAGAGTACACATTTTAGAGTACACAAGAGTAAGCTTTTAATGCACATACGAGTTGGTTTTTGTGTTCTATTAGTTAATGGGATACATGAACTTGTTTGGAATTAACCAATTTAATGTCTGGAATGAGCATTGTAACACACAAAACAATGTCATTTTCCAGTGTCAAACAATTTCTTGATTTTGTTTTTAAATTCATCATTATGGAGAATCCTTGTTCACAGTTGTAATATGTAGAAAATGGCATCAAAGTTTTTAATGCTGTCGTGGACAGTTATGGGCATTCTTTTTTAATACGTACCCAAAATGTGTCGATATAAGCTATGTTAAAAGTTACTTTAACTGACTGATCACTTGAAATATATATCAGTTGATCATGATGACGGGCACTTAGCTCAGCTTTTGTTATGGCTTGCTCACTGACCGGATTGACTATCCACACAACCCCGCTCATATCTTTAAATCGAATCTTTAAATGGAATGTAATCTGTAAACTTTCCAATCAAAGTTTCGAGATGAGATGATACTAGTAAGGAGAAAGATAAAGTAAGTGTCAAGGGATGTGGCGCCAATACCCGACACATACTCTTGAGTACATTGAACATTTTTAAAACCTCTGTCTAAACTTTAGACAGAGTTAAAACTTTGGGGGCGTCGCCAAAATACTTAGTCTAAAAAGGGGGTCGCAGTGTCTAAAAGTTTGAGAACCCCTGGTCTAGAGGTAAATGAAATTATTGAGAAAGGAATAATAATAAACGAATCAAACAATCATTTTATTTATTAAGATTACTTAGAAGTAAACATCTCAATATTAACAATAATAGACTATTTACAAAAATTGGATAAGACAGAGCATGGTTCACCGGTGAGATGGGGATGCTAAATATGGTGTAAAGGCCTTAAAAAGTTTGCTTCCATTTTTCCTTTTAAAACGGAGCACGTGAATAGCGTCAGATCTCACACGTCCATTCCCGACTGGAAATTCGTATGACTTTTTTAGAAGCCTCTTAGGCTCCCTGACGTCATATGCACGTGCACTTCTCTCATTGGAAGTTAAAATTCATCTAGTTCTAATTTGACATGATTGACGTCATTATGTTTTACAATCGAAATTAACGAAATATTTTTATAAATTATTGTTTTTGAAAACAAGTTAACAGTTAATATTATTTAATACATCTATATGTTTTCAAGTATATATATATGTCATCTATATGTTTCAGTCCCGGGTTCGAGTCCCGGTATGGGCATAGTTGTTCTTCTGTGTGTTACCTGTGAGATGTGTGATTGCTCCTCCCTGTAAAAAGGGTCTGTGCAAGCAAATGTGTTAAGTGCGTAGCTAACTCGTACTCTTGGCCCTAGTTGGCGCTATTGCAAAAACAAGGCTTAAATCTGCTGCTGATTCAGAAGGGGGCTTGTCCATGGCAAGTGACCTAAGTAACAACATCAGCATATGTTTTCAAAATCCAAACAATAATTTGTTTTCAACTCTATTTTAAAAAATAGCATTCACAATTCTATTCACAAAAATTCCATAGTGTTGTCATTCTCAAAATGAGTAATTCCGTTTCGTTCAGAGCTGTAAAGTTAATTTCGGCTCGGTTACAAAATAAATTTGTTTTATTCGAGAAATGCTTAAACATTTCTTTAGATTTTCTCCTTTGCCTGTAGATTTCTTACTAAGTCTGAAAGAAATTAATTTACAAAACGTCGATGTAACAGGAAAATGTAACTACTCATATCTTAATGTGCACATTGTCTCAAGTTGTGCTCTGTCACAACGGCTTCTTTCCTCTTGAAAGTTAAACAGTGAAGTTTCATTCAATAGATTTCTAAATACAGTTAAAAATTAAATCCTTTTAAACTGCTTCATACGTTATGAAATATCGGAAAATATCTCATAAATCCCATTTTATAGTATATCTAAGATTTCAAAAAATAAATCCAAATCAGGCAATATATGTCTTTAAATGTTTCTTAAAGACGCTTTCAAGCCTTAAGAAGATCTTAGAGATAGCTTTAACGTTACTATTTAAATAGTTTATTAAATTGAAGAAAATCGAATCAATAATTGAATGGTTATATTTTCTGGCGATTTCTTGACAATTCTGGTAATTTCTATAATTTTAATTTCATCTTCAAAATAAATTTATTATTTCTTGAAACTTTCCGAGACATCAAACTTTTGGTGACATTTTGGACGGTTGGTATGATTTGTCGAGTTTGGCGAAAAATCCCTTCTGGTTCTTAAATCTTTTCAAATAATTAATTATTTATTAATCTAAAAAAAATTCCTTTGCGCAAGTGTCGTGTTGTGACATCCAACCACATTGCAGCACCTGAGATTTATTAACCTGAGATTAACAGAATTTGAAAGATCCAAAGTATAGGAGACAAAGGCACAATTATATAAGATTTATTTCACCTTATTGTTACTAAAAAAAATGCTTTTTTTCGCAAAAATTATTTTTGTGATTTTTTAAATTTAAAAATTGATTCAAAATTTGATTACTCACTTTTAACGATTACTGAAATCTGGAACTATTTGAACCTTTATATTTGCACTTGTAAATACATAATCAAATTACTACTCACAATCTTTTGCCAAGTTTGTATCATTCATGGGATTATTAATAATGTTTTTTTTAAATCTCATTTTAATTTTTACAAGAACATTTGAGACGATCTTCAACTTTCTAAAGAAAATGTTTCAGCCCGAAAAACTAAAAAGCCCCTTTGAAAATGGTTATTGGCATTTCCTATGCTTCTTACATTTTAATATCTGACAAAATTATTATAAGAAAATGTCGTTTAGTAGCGCCTCTTTTTCCCCTTGAGCAGAAAGCATCCCCTTGTAGCGTTTTGCAGAAGACAATCAGTGGAACAGTAGACCTGCTCCCTGAGGTCGACCTTTCAACATGCGCAACCCTTGCGCTGACGCCGACTGTTTGCGGCTGGAAACCATGGAAACCTGTTCTATCACCTAATTTTCCGTGTGTGTCTGTAGTAATAAGTGTTTGTGAATTTTGTAGTGTTGCTGTGTTTGCGAAGATATAAAAATAATGTATTTGAAACCGGGCAGTTCCTTAGGAAACCCCAATACACCACTATAATTTGTTGTTACTTATGGCACTTGCCATGGACAAGCCTCGCTGATACATCAGTAGATTTTAAGCCGAAGGTATATGCCTCTTATTTCAAATAGCACCAACTACGGTTAAGTGTACGACTTTAGATACACACTCATCACAGTACCCAGCGCAGCCTCTTTTTCCAGGGGTGGGAGGGATTCACACATCTCACAGTTAGCACACAGAAGAACAACCCTGGCCGAACCGGGACTCAAACCCGGGACCCCCAGAACACGAGGAAGACGCGCTACCTCTGTGCCAGAGAGCTGGCTTAGCCAAAAGGAGCGTCTCCTGTTTTTGAAGTAGCGCCAACTAGGATCAAGAGTATGACTTTAGCTACATACTCCTTATAGTCGTTTGCACGGCCCCTTTTTCCAGGGGGCACAGTCACACATCTCACAGATAGCACGTAGAAGAACAAAAATCCCGAACCGGGACTCGAACCCAGGACTCCCAGGACACGAGGAAGACGTGCAACCTCTGTGCCAGAAAGCCGACCCACTATAGTTTAACATATTTTATTAAATATTTAATATATTGTACATATCTTCTGAGTTTCTTTAAAACTGATGTGAAATATCTTCTTTCTTTCCAGCATGACCTCCACCGTGCCATGCAGAGATCCCAGTCTGCCCTGTCTCATCGTCTGATGATCCTTTCTGCAACATTGCTCTGTCTCATCTTCACAAGGTAACCAATCAGACGCTTTTTATTAAACGAAGCATTTCCTGCAAATATTACCATTCGTGTATTTAAACACTCAGACGGAAAGAATCACACTGAATGGCCACATTTCAAAATTCTACAATAGAACAGGTCACTGCTGAACTTATTTGAACGGTACTTATTGCTGGAAATTTTGAATACCTATGTGCCTACGTGCGTGATTCATGAAACGTACTTTATCAGGACGAAACCTGCTGTGAGAGTAGTCAATCGAGTTATATTTTTCATTATACTTCAAAGAAAAGGGCCAGCATAGCCTGGTTGGTAGATCGTTGGACTGTTACTCCTTAGATTACAGGTTCGAAACTCACCAGCCAAAAGATTCCCCGAGTGTATGGCGGCTGGCGGTCATTAAATCTATCATGGTTGCAAAGTTCTCCATGTCGAGAGTAATACCACTGGGGGTACTGGGTCGGAGGTGATTGTTCTGTGTTCCAGGTCTAAATTATGATCCCAGATAAATGAATGAAGATGTATGAATGAAGATCGCCCCTTAAAAAGGATTTTGACGTTTGTGTAGCTAAATCATAACCTTGGCCCTAGATGGCATAAAACAAATGACGCATATCTCCGGCTGAAAACCTTCTGATGTATCAGCGGGTAAGTAACAAAAACTTCAAAGAAATAGAAGTTTTCATTTACATTGAACAAATATTTGAAAAGTTCCGGAATTTCTTTGATATAGTCATAAAAGTAATACCATAGTTGACTATTCCAACTTACCCTGGAGAAAGAGATAAAAAAGCATTAGCTTTCATGCCGCAATAGCATTAGCTTTCATGCCGCAACAGCATTGGCTTTCTTTTGCAACAGCACTGGCTTTCTTTTGCAACAGCACTGGCTTTCTTTTGCAACAGCATTAGCTTTCTTTTGCAACAGCATTGGCTTTCTTTTTGAAACAGCATTGGTTTTAATGCTGCAACAATATTGCCATTCATGCCGTAACATCATATGGCATTCATGCTACAATAGAATTGGCATGATTTAAGGTGGAGTCCTAAGTGGCGACAAAAGCCACGACCCAACCCTTCTCGCAGACAGGACACAGCATTATCGAAAGTAACCAAACATCATTTCTGTACAAACCAGGGCTACGAGAAATGACCACTATTCTAGAAGCTTCTCATTCCTATGTCTTGGGTGCCCAGGGAGAAGTAGATTAATTTCACATTTTAAATGCAAATATCAATATATTCAAAATGCGCTTATTCTACTTTAGGTAATGATGTTTGTTAATAAATATTCCCTAAACCTTCTTTAATATAGTTATGCCAATGCTTTTAGCAGAAACTATGATACGATTGTTCAACTTAATAATTCTTTTTGGGGTTGATCCGTAGAGAACATCACCCCCTTGGCGCACTTTTCAAAATCGCCAACTCCCCTCGCTCTTGTGTCATATCTCCCGGGGGAAGATATTCTCCAACGACAGCATCTTGTTGTCATATTTGGCGCTATATAGCCTTGGCGAAAAGGGGGTGATGCTCTCTCCGATCGCACCTTTTTTAGAAATGGAGGCACGTATTCCCAATCTACTAAATAAAAAACTAAGTCCAATAACAAACTCTGATAAAAAAAATTACTTTGAATTCGATTTGAATATCAAGATGGCAACAAGTGATAAATCTCTGCCTCTGTCAGTCTATTACAAATAACTACTATATCAATATCACATGCTATTAAGATAGTGACCCCATGGGCATTATACATATAGTTGAAAGATGATTGTTGAAAATTGATCAGCAGCTCATGAGTACTTGCTCTTCTACAAATCTAAACAAAAATAAATCGCCTAGAAATCGATTTGAATACCTTGGTGGCCATTGTTAACAATTCTCTCTCTGTGTGTGTCAGTTAGAAGAACTAATCCATAGATATTGGAGGCTACTGATAGAGAGGCACTGTGTGCATTCAACTTAGAAATAAACAATGGGTACTGAAAATGGGAATACACGCCGCCGATCTCAATCTCATCAAAAAGAAAATTACACGGAATTCTATTTGAATATGTGTTTGTCAACTGAACGATCAACTCACAAATATTTCATGCTATTTGGCTAATGGCATCATATGCATGCAATGTACAAATCAACAATGGTTGTTGGAAATAGGGATACTCGATCCTTTTCAATCTCCGCCAAAAAGAGATTACTCTGAACTCGATTTGAGTATCCTCGCAAATGTTACCGCCAAAAGGTCAGGCTTGTGAAGGGCGATATAAACTTTTAATAGCTCAAAGACAAATATCCTAGATGGTGTGAAAAGGGAATACAGGCTTAGATATTGTCCTAGTCATTTGCCTGAGATTCAAATATGCAAAGATTGCCCAAAAATTCATTTCATTTTACTTCTAAATGGGAGGTAAATAAAGCGAAACCAATTTTCATAAGTTGTTAAATGTTTATATACTACTAAGCGCTAACTTTCTGTCTAACAATAATCTCAGACTCACTGTTACTGTTATCAATATGAACATAAAAATGTTTGTGAAGATTTTGCAAGAACTGCATAATACATTTGATGAATGTACAACATGAAGAAACGGATATTGAAGATTTTTAAATATGGATATAAAAAAAGATTAAAATGAAATCTGCTATGCATATTTCAATGTATCATATCAGAACATCATTTCTTGAACGGCCAAGCTCCACGTGCTCGTGCGAGTTAAATTATATTTCTGTACATTTTAATGTTTGCATTGAATGAGTCCCTTTACTATTGCAAACGATCCAAAGAAACTTTGTTTCTCATTTATTGTTTTTAAAAAATATGACGTTTCCTGTTTATTTCATTTCACGTAATCCCGTGCTCAAAATGACATTTTTCTAGATTTTATTTGCGGTAGTCATTAACTCACTTTTTTAATCATTTTTTGTAAATGCGATGGTAACCCGTTATTAAAAGCTGATTTTTTTGAGATACTCGTGCAGTTAATAACGTTTTAATTTTTCGTCTAAGGATTTTTGTTGACGTTAAAAACCTCATCCCACAAACGTCATGTTCTGACATGATAAAATTTGAATTTATTACCTTTTGAAATGTGTATACTTCAAATAAATATAACAACTCGCTGTGTATATATGTGATATAATATTGCCAATGAGTGATTGAAAAGATGAAGAATAAGGAATAAAATTTATTTTTCTATAAGAGAGATGGTTTGTACCCGGGGAGACCAATGAAGCATGTCTGTTTTATATTAGGCCCCAAGAGAAAAATGTGAGAAATTTATCCCGTAATTCTTTTGGTAAGAGAATCGTTTAGGAATATTTTAACCCATATTGATTTAAGAAAGAGAATCTTAGCTATCTTTGGAGGTTAGGTCATAGGTCATTTATCCCTTTGAATGTAACATAAGAATTAAAGTGTCAGCAATTTTTTAGATTCCTGTCAGAAAATAAGAGAAGACTCTAGAATAAAGTAATGTATACTAGTTTAAAATAAAAATTAATAAAAATTTTAATTGGATAACTTAATTTGAAAATTTAATTAGATAATAACAAGAGATATCATTATATAATTTTTGAAAAAAGAACATTTATTTTAGTTCATCTTAGATAATGAATTTTTTTTTCTTTCAAACTCTATTTCTTTTAACTCTTTAAATAATATTTACTTGTTATGAATTTCTGTTTGCCGTTAAAGAATATTGAATTATTATATTGAAAATTTTAATTTAATTTTATTTCAATTATTTTTATACGATTGTATTTTGTTACTACGAGTGATGATACTTAAAAGTAAATTTGAGATTAAATGATTTCTAGATTCTGTAATATTTATATTAATGAATAGAAAAATCTAAAGGAAGAAAATGATTTAAATCTTTATCTTTATCTTTATCTTTACTTATAATAAAGCACAATGTGTGTGTGTGTGTGTTGGCGATGTACAGGCCAGACCGTTCGACCTACAGCTACCAAATTTGGTATATGCATACCTTGGGTGCCGGGAATGTGCACCTCGGAGCCCTTTTTTTGAATTTTTAATTAAAATTTTAATTAATCTTTATCTTTATCTTTACTTATAATAAAGCACAATGTGTGTGTGTGTGTGTGTGTGTGTGTGTGTGTGTGTGTGTGTG
>JAOUZG010012368.1:1368158-1410473 GCA_026289955.1 Argiope argentata | reverse complement strand
TGTGTGTGTGTGTGTGTGTGTGTGTGTGTGTGTGTGTGTGTGTGTTGGCAATGTACAGGCCAGACCGTTCGACCTACAGCTACCAAATTTGGTATATGCATACCTTGGGTGCCGGGAATGTGCACCTCGGAGCCCTTTTTTTGAATTTTTAATTAAAATTTTAATTAATTTAAAAATAAGCCAAGTTTTTTCGCTATAACTTCCGAAAATATTACAGCACAAAATTAATTTTTGTTATCAAGTTAAAGCTCAAAAAATTAGCTTTTCAGTGATACTAATGTTTTGACCTATAAATTAAAACTCTATTTTTAATGAATTTTTAAACATTTAATTTAATCGGTTTTTTTCAACAATTTATTTCGCATAAAACAAAAATAAAAATAAATTTTTATTTTCTTGAGGAACTCAAAAAAAATCAGCTTTTAATAAAATGTTGCCTTCATATTTTCAAAAGTTCTGATTTTAAAAAATAGTTAATTACTACCAAAAATAAAACAGAAAAATACAATTTCCATCACTTGATTATATGAATGCAAGAGTAAATTTTTCTTGATCGTTTGCAATATCAAAATTATTAATTCAATTAAAGATTTAAAGTAAATAAAAATACAAAGTAAAAATATATTACAAAAGTGAAAAGTTAAAACTGAAAAAGAATTTTTAGAAAGGCACCAAACGATAATCTTCTGAGAGCGAGATTAATTATTTAAAAGCAAGAAATCTGAAACGAACTTTGAAAATGACGTCATTTCAAAGAAACGACGAACAAAAAGCAATTAATCAGTAGTAGTAAAATATTTTTGCATTCTTTTTTTTAATTTTTTAAACAATAAGACATGTTTTGAATTGTTACTTTTACTTATGTGAAGAAGATATTTTGTGTAAATCAAAGAATTCGCCTTCGTGATTGTAATTTATCTCCGTATTTTAATGAATCGTGCGAAAAAAACGCATCTGCTTTCAACGAAGCATGCGTAATATTACTGCAGCAGGCCAGCTATTTGAAAACGCATCTTCTTTCAAACAAGCATACGTAATAATTAACAATGCAAAATTTGTAAAAGCATTTAAAAATATTTTTACCCGTATATTTCGGAGACATCAAAACTTTCTAACCAAAACAATATCATGTTCTCAGAATGAGAAAAAATAAATCAACTATCATTCCAAATTAAACATATAAAAATGTCACTTTCAACACATTTCTTCATAAAAAGAAAGAAATATGAAACATGTTATTTTTAGAAAATAAATGCATGGGGTCGTTTTCTATGGTATATTACTATACATATATAACTAATCCAACTAAACTGTTTTATTTAAGGCAAATATGGCTTAACGTCATCAAGACATCTTCTGTAATCGGTGCAAAACATCTAATTTCTTAATTTTTTGGTAGAGACATAAATCTTTTTACAAATGGTCTAAGTGAAATATATAATTAGTAGATTGAGGGAAGAAATGCTGATGAATTGCGACTTAAATTTTTACATGTATCGTCTGCTCTGTGAATCATATTTAACAAAATATTATTGAGACAATAAGTCCTTAAATAAAAAAGTGGCATTCCAATCAATTAAATCAATCATCAAAGCTGATCGATCTATTAAAATTTCAATATAACTATTCGATAAAAACTGGCGATTTTAGATCACACTATCAAGATATCCAAGAAACCAATCAGAGTTACTCTAGAATAATTGATCTAGATCATGAAAATGATGATTGTCCTAAACTTGCAATATTCAGAACTGAATAATTCAGCCAGATTCCAAGAAGATAGAATTGCTTATTTATTTATTTAGAAGTTGAAATATTAAGAATATTTCACAAATATGAATCCTTAAGACCAAATGAATTTAAACCATAATTTTTTATATATGTTTATAAACCTAAAAAAATGTTATTATTGAGAGCATTTATATACATCTAAAAATAAAATTTAAAACTGAAGGTTTCAATTAACCTGTGAAATTTTGCTGAATAATTCCTTGAGATCTTATAAATTATAAAAAAAAATTTATAATGTTTCAATTTCTGTATTGAACATAAAACTTCAATGTCGGACTATTCTACTTGCAGTTCTTAGTTTTATTTAAAGACATCCTTGGATTGAGTAAAGAGGTCTTTATATTAATTGAAGTTCCATCATTTTCAATTTAATTTAAAAGTGAATTTTACGTGCACTGATAGAAAATCAGAGAGAGAGAGATGCGGAGTTCAAAGATAGGACTGCTTAAGGCCTACAGAATAGTATAAGTGAATTATATGACTATCGAAATTTGAAGCTTAAAAATATTTTGCTGAAAAATTTATTATTAGCCCTAGTAATATAAAAATGATTTAACTCTTTAATCGACATTAATACTGGCGAACCGACTGGTCGCCAAAGGCGGCTAGTATAAAATATAAATGTCAAGAACTTTAATAAAATTGTTTTTTAAAGCTTTTTAAATTAAATTTATCGTTTGCAGGCTTTTATTGCTGAAGAAAACTAAATAACACTAAAAAGTTCTGCAGTAAATATAACATTTTAATTCTTATTTATAACGAAAATTTTATTTCCAAAACTACAGATTTTCTTCATCACCGGCAATCAATATTTAATTTAATCTGATTTATTCTTTTACTCCCAATTTAGAGGACATTGCTCTTTTAAATTTAGAAACTGGCACATAGCAACGAGATTGTTGTTTTTAATGCCTCTAAGTTTGAATGGGTTGTTATTGCTGAAACCTACCCCCTTTTTTCAATAAACAAATAAAAATCAACTACATGTCTGGAAAATGTTATGTCTCTCCTGTCGTAATTGTGATTGTTATCCGTCCAATCACACTTCGACAAATAACACCGTCATGATTTTTTTCCTCTTCTGTTGGCGCTTCAAAAGCAAAATGGCGAGCAATAAAGACGCCAATTCCGCTGCAAAAAAAGTAAAATTCAGCAGAAAAGTTTTGGAACGGGAAAAATAAAGTTAAGCTGAGAAGTTTCGAAAACAGAAATGGTAAAAGTAAATTTCTTGAAAAGAAAGTCATGATTCAAAAGACATCTGGGACTTTCGTAAATGAGGAATTTTTGATTAAATTCCATTCCATAAAAATCGAAATCATCTCGTTTCGTCACTTTACGATTTAAGTTAAGTGTAATTTAAATATTCATGATCATCGAGACTTGTTGTTGAATCTGTCTTGACAGATATAAATTTCCGTCTGGAAAATTCGATTTAAATTTATTTCAGCAAAACATGAGATTAAATCTGTCTGCAAGTTTCGTTAGGCTTAGTTCATTTTTATTTAAGATAAAACAACAGAAGAGATGTATATACAATCGTTCAAAAAATTGAGAGTACACCTTACTTTTACTTAATAAATCCGACTTTAAATACAAATAACACATTAATCAAAAATCCAAACATATTTTAATTTTTACACACAGCAAATGGTTTCATTTAAAGTAAAAATTAAGAAAAATCAACAAAAAAAACCTCTAAACTGAAAAATATCAGAAGCATTTTAAATAAACATACGCAGATTTTTGCCTCAAAAAAATGAGAGTGCACCAACGAAATGTTTGTGATATCTCGCAAAGAAAGAAGTGTAAATCTTTAATTGCATGCCTTTTGGCTATTATAATGACTTTTAGACGTCGTGGTATTGATTCGACAAATTTTTAGTGGTATTTAAATATTTTACCCATTTTTCTTGTAACAATTGTTTTAAATAGTATTTGTTTTTAATTTTGTGTTTGTGAATTTTTTAAACCTGATTTTTAAAATTGATTTCGATTACATAAATATTATTTTGATATTCAAACTGTTTTCATTGTTTCATTAAATATTTAATTTCGTGATTTTTCTGCATTATTGAACGTTAAGAAAGAAGGATTCTATTTAATATTTGTTGTAAATATAAAAATATAAAAATGAGATGTGATTGTGTGGGTTGCCAGTGTCGCTGGAGCTTAAACTGACGTGCATTTTTAGATTCTTCTATTGCTGAAATTTTGATTTTTCCCCCAGTCTTCTGTTATATTTAGCCTTCTCATTTCACATACAGTCAATTTAAATTTCGAGCCATTTTCACAAATGATTCTTTTTATAGATTTTTGAAAGCTGGAGTTATTTAAAATTACCTTACATTTTCGGGCCTAGCTTTGCAAGCTGTATCAACTACTTCAATACACTGCTAATTTTTAAGAAATTATCTTAGAAATTACCTACTCAAATCATTTTTATTAGTATTCCAGAATAAGTATTCCATCATTTAAAAACCTTAACGAATCATGTTACTGTTCTGTATTTTATTTCATTCACTGGATGTTGTTTTTTCAGTGTATGTGGCTTCCAACACTTTCAGCGGGCTGGAGTCGAGCATGTTAACCTTTTTGCGAGCTTGTACTTTGTGGTGGTCACTTTTTCGACGGTGGGATACGGTGACTACAAGCCGGACAACTGGCCCTCACAACTCTTTATGGTGGTCATGATCTGTGTGGCCTTAATCGTTCTTCCCACGCAAGTAAGGACAGTATTCTTTATATTCCTTCTAATTACCCATTAACAGCAGGGCTTTATTACATTGTAATTTATATTTATTACAGAGGAAACTTGAGGAATTTGAACTTGCAGATAATTCGAATTTTCTATGTTTCCTGGAATTTTTCAGTAATATAATTGTAAAATACCCTCTATAAATAGATTGGTTAATTCGAAGTTGAAATTAATAGTTAAATATTTTAATGGGTTTTTTTATTTTTGTTGATTAAAGATGTCTATATCTTGTATCCTTTGTGTCTATTTTATATTACTCAACAACTATAAAGATGACTTGCAATTTTTAAGGAATAACTTCGCTACTTTTTGAGACCAATGTCCTCTACATCTTTTCCAATTATTTATAACTACTATTTCTAAAATTCTTTATTTTCCGTTTAATTACCCATTAACAGCAACACTTTATTACATAGTAATTTATATTTATTACAGTGGAAACTTGAGGAATTCGAATTCGCAGATAATTCGAATTTTCTATGTTTCCTGGAATTTTTCAGTAATTAATTGTAAAATGCCCTCTATAAATCGATTGGTTAATTCGAAGTTGAAACCAATAGTTAAATATTTTAATGTTGATTATTTTTCTTAAAGATGGGTACATCTTGTATCCATTGTGTCTATTTTGTATTACTCAACAACTACATAGATGATTTGCAATTTTTAAGGAATAACTTCGCTACTTTTTGAGACCAATGTTCTCTGTATCTTTTCCAATTATTTATAACTACCGTATTGCTACAGTAATCAGCATTTTATTTATTAACGTAACTCAGCGTTTATTAATAATAAATAATTTATTAAAATTGCTAAAATTTTAAAAATAAGTAAAATTGCCAAAATTTTAAATAATATTTGGTGTAAAATTTTGGATTTCTACTGCTGCAATTACTTTCAGATTCAGTTTTCCTCATTCAAATTTTTGTATTGTACTTTATATTTATGATTTCAAAAACTTGAGTAACTCAAAATTCATAGGTAATTACCCATTAAAAACAGCACTTTATTATATTCTCTTTATTACAATGGAAACATGAGTTAATAAAACTTCCCAATAATTCAAATTTTCTGCGCTTTCTGGAATTTCTTATTAAAATAAATTTTAAAATATAATTCAAAGTTGAAACTAACAAGAATTAATCAAATATTTTAATGAGGGGGCTATTCTGTTAAATAAGGATTCATTAAGGACTAATTAGATGGCTGCAATTTTTAAGGGGCAAGTTCGATACTTTTCGAGGTTAATGTTTTCTACATTTTTCAAATTATTTTTTCCAATTATTTATTAGTACGGTTTTTTAAAATTACAATAAACAACCTTTTATTTATTAAGATAACTCAGTGTTTACTAATAATAAATAATTTAATAAAATTGTTAAGTTATAAAAATATATCTTTATCGCCATATTTAGATTAAAATTTTCATTTTGTCATGTTACGGTTATTTTTAAATCCAGTTTATCTTCATTCAAATATTTGGATAAATACAACTGTCAGATTCAAATAAGTTAAGTTTCACGGTATTCGATTTTATTAAAAAAGTGTTTTTTTTTATTATCATGTCAGCACATTATGTTGTTTTTAGGATGAGGTTTTTGCGGTCGACAAAAATCTGAAGGCAAAAAATAAAAATTTTATTACATGCTCGAGCATCTCAAAAAAATCAGTTTTTAATAACGCATTGTCATTGCATTTACAAAAGCTCTGACTTAAAAAAAATAAATTGAAGACTACCGCAAATAAAACCTTGAAAAATATACCATTTTGAGCACGTGATTGTATGAAATGAAATAAATAGGAAATGCGATATTTTTTAAAAACAATCAATGCGATACAAAGTTTTTTGGATCGTTTTCAATTCTAAAGTGACTCATTCAATGAAACAATGAAAATGAATTAAAATATAATTTAACTTGCCCGAGTACGTGGTGCCTGGCCGTCCAAGAAATGATGCTCTGACATGATACATTGAAATATGCATAGCAGATTGCGTTTTAATCTTTTTTACATATATTTATTATTTTTTATTGTTATTTTCTTAATACAATGGAAACCTATTAAATCACTAAGGAAATTACTGAGCATTATTAAATTTAGAATATCTCAAATCTCATTAACTTTACTAAGTATGTAAATGAAAGCTTGTACTTTACTGTTAAATGTTCAAATAGCAATAAGAACTTTAAAAAAGAACAAATGAATAAAATAGGATTAAAGATAAAATACTCATATTGCTTTTTTTCCTCATAAATGACACAATATTTTATAATTACAAATAATTGTAAGAATATGAGACTGAAAAAAAAATTACAAACCAGATTGTAAAACTGAGTCTGTCTTTTCTTTAAAACTTCTGTACACTTATGGGACAAAATTTGATCAAAAACTTATATTTTCGAATTCGAATACGTTTCTTTGCAGTTCGAGCAGCTAGCCTACACATGGATGGAGCGTCAGAAGTTGGGCTTCGCTTACAGCCGACATCGGGCCCAGAACGAAAGGCATGTCGTTGTCTGCAGCACCACCCTCAGATCCGACACTGTCATGGACTTCCTCAATGAGTTTTACGCCCACCCTTTGCTACAGGTAATTTAAAATTATCCTTAATTTTAAAGTTCTATCTTATCTCTTAACTTAATTTTATTAAGAGTCGGGCAAATGATAAATTGCCCGGTAAACGAAGTTTCTATTACAAGTTAACATCTAGCCTACGGGCGGTACAACTGCTGTATCAAGATTTTTTTACCTTTCCTTACGGGTCGATACAACTGTTGTACCAGCAACTAGTTTGGATTTCGTCCCCCCACTTGAACTTCTCGGTGAACCGTAATCTATATTAATAAAAATGGATCTCAAAATGCGTTTCTAAGCGCAAAACTAGAGAGCGGCTTGACTAATTCGGCTAATTTTTTAAAAAATATTTTCGTTAAGACACGAGGATGGTTCTTATGGAGAGAAAAAAATGAAAAAAATTTAGGAAAATAGTTTAAACGACACTTTTTCTTACTTTCCCGCCAAAAATCTTCATTTCCTTCCCCCACACCAACTGGGTAAGATAGCAGGAAGTAATAAATTATGATTTGTTTAGAAAGAAATGCACGAAGTCAGTTGGTTTTCATTCATAGATAACGAGATGTTTAAAAAAGAAAATAGTTGCTTTTATTATTAGACGGTATGAATATTTAATCTATGCCTGCTCAAAATAAAATCTGGGCAGGGAAGAAAAAAAGAATAACAAAGGGAAAAAGGGTTTGTAGAAACAAAAGTAGTAAAGAAAAAAAGGATAGAAAAAAAAGAAAAGAAAAGAAGTGTGTGTGTGTGTTTCACCATTATTTCCTCTGTGTGCCGCATTTTCCAAGCTGTTTTTAAACTTTCACATCTCTTGAAAACTAATTGTGTCTTTATTTGTTTACATTTATGAAAATTTGAATCTCATTAGTTTCTAAAAACGTAGGATTTTAGACCTTTCTCTCCGCCATTTAAGTAAAATATCAATTCCGGGACAATCATTGCTCGGATAGAAAGAGAAAGATGAGTAGTACAATGAACAGAACATCCGAAGAAAATTATACTAAATAATACTCTAAATGAATTATATGATTATCAAAATTTGATTGGTTAAAAATATTTTGGTGAAAAACCTGTTATGAGACGCAGCTAAATAAAATATTATATGAAAATTTTAGCGAGCATTAATACTGGCGAACCGACTGGTCGCCAAAGGCGGCTAGTTTTGAATAAAAATCCCTTCCCGTTTGTGCTATACCCCTAAGGATCAGGCGATTTCGTCCAGTTGTAGTTATAATCACTGTTGGCGCTCTTAAATTTTGCGAATCCTGCTTTGGCGACATTTTTTTTAAGGTATGAAATGAGAGTGCATAACTTTATTTGTGAGTTGTTATGCATTGAAAATATTATTCTTTTCCTCCGTTCCATAAATTTTTAAGATTGCAAATTCTCAATTTAATTTTTTTTACAAATATGATTGAAAAATTGGTAAAAATTTGTTTAATGTGATAAATAATTATACCCGCAGTTATCCTATTTGCAAGTTAATTAATATCATAAAATGTAAGTCATTACTTTTTCATGCGGAATTATTAATTTAATGTTTCAGAAAAAAAATTCGATAAAAAGCTTTTTCTAGGGGGCCAGACGCAGTTAAACCACAAAAAAGCAGCCTGGATAAGTTGGAGAGGACAGATAACCAAGTAACCCTACAGGAAATCGAAAACCGACAATAATCGCCTTTAAAAGAAGGGGAAAGCATCTGCTATCTTTCTTCACTGAATCCCCGCATTCAAAGTAACTTTTCCGAGTGTGGGTTCCCGTAACCTAAAGGTTAAAGTCATACAATAACCAAGATTTCCGGTATTCAAGAGAATTCACGTAGATAAGGTTACAAAAAAATCCGCTCGATGTAAGAAAAAAAAGTTTATAAAAGAGCTTAATAACCCATAACAATGCTTTGTTTTGTTTAAAAACACATAACACAAAGGTAATATACATTCGATGCGCACACAAAAACAACACTTGCTGTATATAACACACATGTATTAAATTGCTGTTAAATCGCAACCTAACATACTCGCAAAACATACTTCACTGAATTATTTTCCTTCGGTTTAAACTCCTAACTCCAAGCTCCATTTTTGTTTTTATACTGTACATGATTAGACAAAGAAGCCTCTAGAAGGATATTGTATCTTCTCTCCTAATATAGTAGTTGTCAAAATTCTAGTATGTCAGGAATCTAAGTTAAAAAGTGGAAAAGACAGATGTAATTACTGGATGACTGGGGAAATATTTTGATTGAAATGATAAGTGAAAGCAAATCATTAGCCTACAATGGAAGCTAGATAGCCTAATCTTAAGATCTTATCTTCAAAACTGGAGGGTGAGATTGGTTTGGGTTCGAAGATTGGTTTAACTACAGAACCCCTGGGTAAGAGGATTGTATGTGCGTTAAATCTGTTAAGGCTAAATATCCTTACACTCATGTGTTGTAGAAATTGGAAAGGAAGATGTTACATCAGATGCCACTCTCGTTATCTGACTGTGGTTCAAAAAAAATGAAATATGTCGTATTGTGAGAAGTTTTTTAAAAAACTGAAATTGTAATTTACAGCTGAGTTCCAACTCTTCGTTAAAAGCAATTATTTATAACGTTAACCTTTGTTTTTAATTCTATTGTAAGGCATGAATTTACAGTTACTTTTGTACGAGATTCTCGATAAATATACTCTGTAATCTAAATTTTTCTGAAACTATATTACTACATGTTTTTATTAATGAGACAGCAAAGCATCGAATTTAAATTTCCAAAATATTTCCGTCTTCCAAAAACAATTTCATTAAAATTAAATTTTACATCCTAATTTTTCAAAATGGGTTAATTTAAATAGAGAAAGTCTATAATTCTGTGATTCCCTTATTTATAAAGATTGCAGTTTCATTAAACAAACATTTTACTGCTTTTTATATTTTTTAAAAAAATAATTCTTGCAGAAAAAAATCTCCTTGACAAAGCACTGATTTAATAAATAAATAAAATATATTTTACCAGATATGTTAATAACTGCAGAAAATATTATTATGATAATTATTTACTTTCTTAGCTTGTCTAATATATGCTTCGAAAAATTCAATGAGAATAAAGTAACGAGAAATCTTAATTTTAAATTTTAGTTTTATGCTTCAGATCTTTTTGAAACCCATTTTTTTCTGATTATTCTTACTTAAATTCTTTATTTATATGAATAAATTTGTTGTTTATAGTGGCTAAAAACTTTCATTTATTTAAAAAAAAGAAAAGTTGAAATCTGCCACAATTAATCATCACAGTATTTTAGAATTTGTTGTCATGTTTTTACTTTTTTTGTACAGCAACTTTTTTTTCTTGTTTGAAACAGAGAGTTGTTGTAATTTTAGCAAACTAATTGAAATAAAAATGGGAAATTTTTTTTTTGTTCCAAGCACTTTTTTTTCTTCCTGTTTTCGAGAATGTACGTTCTTTCGGTAAAATTGCCTTCCATGCATTTTATTAATTTTATTTTCTGAATTAAAAAAAAGTCGTTTGAAAAATAATAATAACTGAAAGAAAGAAAGTCGTTTGCAAACTTCAGATAAGAAAATAAAAATATTAAAATTGTATCAAATTTATTCTTTGTTCTTGAAACTAACCAAATATTTAATTTATATCAGAAATATACATCCAAAAATGGGAAAAGTCAAATCCATTTTTTTTCTTTATTGAAATAACTTTCTTTTGCAAAAATATATTATGATTTTTTTTAGTGTTTAGAATATAAATAAGCCATTTTTTTAAAGTGCAAATACTCGATATACTGCTTTTTTTCGTAAATGTAATATTTCGTTTGTTTCGTTCAATTAAGAATTCTTTCCTGGATAAATTAATTTATGTTAACATTTTTTACTTGTTTCATTCTTTTTTTATTTCATTTTAAGTGGATGCAAAATCTGAGAAATCTTATTCAGAAGTGATTCGTGATGAAAAATTGATTTTGAATCTGAATGCGTTGTACTCTTTGTTACATTTTGTAATAACATCAAAAACTTTCTTATTGAAATTTTTCACTGTGAACTCTTATAAAACTCTGAAGCAAATTTTAATCAAAAGTCGAGGATATTAATAATATTCTTTATTGACTGATTTCAGATTTGAGACTTTTATTTTCATCGGGTACCAATCCATTTCCAATTTGAAAGAAAAATTTTTTAAAAAAATGTACTGCTGACTTTTTAAAAGATTACTTAAAAGAAGTATACCTGTATTAATTCTGTATCTGAGATAAAGCATTTGTTATCAGCTATTTAGTAAAAATCGTTTATCTGATGAATATATAATTATATCTAATCTGTTTATGTGAATAAAATTTCCGTAACTGATTGTTTATTTATAAAATATCATTAATCATAAATGTATTCACGTAAATACTACAATTTTCATTGTCATCAATAATTTAGTATATAGGTGTTATTTCTTAGAATTTGTATTTATCAGAATGGAAAATGTTTTTTTTACGTGTATGGGAATTTTGAATGGACTAAAATAAGTTAGAAATAAAACATATCTTTTCATTTTTATTGCTTTATAATACATTTAATGTTAATGGAAAGTTTTTATTATCATTACGAAATATCTTATTGAAAAATATGGAGGTAACGCTTATTAATATTAGCGAATTAAGTTTTTAAGTTATTTAATTAATTTATTCATATTCCTATCTCAGTTTCTACCTATAATTGAAAGTTGTTCATTGCTAACATTAGAAATAGATATTTCACTACGACTTTAATTTTGATGACGATAATTCATTGTTTAAAAAAGATTGTCTCATGCAAAAAATGATGGCTTATATGTTATGGTCGAGAAATAAACATTAATTTTTCATATATATAATGTCATTAGGACAACGATATTACTAATTTACAGAATTTTTTTATATATATTTTTACTTTCTCGTATATATGCAGAAATTGCAGTAATTGTCAAAAAAGTGAGCTCCATATTTTGACGAATCTTAACATTTTAGACTTCCCCGAGTTCGAAAAAACACATTTTCAAAAAATTTCCATCTGTCTGTCTATCTGTAACGATAACTCAAAAGTTGCTTTGAGCTACACGTTTGAAATTTAATATACGGTCTTTACATCAAATTTACAAACCTCTATCAAATTTTAAGTAAAAACTGTTCAGAGGACATTCATTTGGTTGTTCAAATATGACTTAGAACCATAATTACAAAACAACGAGAGCTAGTTAGATGAAATTTGGGGCATATATATTAAATTTTAGTGTAGACACCTGTAAAATTTTGAAGCAATCCAAAAACGGGTTGACTGTCTGTCTGTTTGCACATCAGGAAAATTTTAAGCATTAAAAAACAAAAACACAATAATTAAAATATATAAATCTGGTATGGAATGTTATGCAGTTTAGCGTTAAATTTTTTTAGTTCGATTGATGGTGAAAAAGTTTGTCTAAAACAGAAATTTGATTGTTGAATACTGGTAACGCATGCAAGGGGCATAACTCGCCAAGGTAACGATCCAAAGTACATAACTACGCCAAATAACTCGCCAAAGGTGACACGATAGATTCAGTAAAATTGTTAAGTTCATGATATAAATTAGTATTGCGTTAATGTTGTAAGCCTACCATGTAAGGGCTTCTCTGTCAAGACAAGTTTATTAGAAAGCATGCGATAAAGGTCTCCTGAGACTACTCCCAATGGACAAAGCGAACGATTCTGAACGAAGCGACTAAAGAACTTTTTCTGATGGTCAAAAAATTTCAATTTCTGGATGCAAAAACCGACGTGGATTATATATGTGTAAAAATATAGAAAAAAAAATATAACGAGCAAGTTCAATAACAGTTTAGTATGTGCTTTTTATTCAAAATGTGTACAGCTCTATTAAATTTAGGATTAAAACCTTCAATGAGAAGTCTATCTACTCATGTAAAAGAGGATATTTGCTAAAAACTATAATGTCCATATATCGTGTGGGAGAAAAGAATCTCTTATAGAGAATTAAGAAATCCGACGACTTCTTGACTGACATAATTTGATGGATTTTTCGAATGTATGCTATTGAGACGGTTCAAAATCTTACTGGAAACCTGTTGAAAGTCGATGAAGAAGAAGAAGAATCTGTTATTATTGAAGAAGATTTTACGTATAACGCTTTGCTATGTTTTTCTTATGTTCTCTGAATTTATCACTTGTATGTCTTCAGGCAATCTGTGTATATAATTATATTTCAGTTCTGTTATTTGTAACTATTGTCGTCTATATTAAAACTCACGAACTAACCATAGCATTTAATAGCGCAGGGGACTTCAACTGCAATTACTAAAAATCGCAAAAAAGGAGATAGCCTTCGGAACGAGACGGGGGCTCCATAAAACTTGCAAATTCCATAGCAGTTAATTTATTCGAAGTCTTTTACCAAAGCAGACGATTCTTGGATCAAATAATGTTTTAATATGCTCGGATTTCGAATTATGAAAAAGAATTGCTGAATTCTTTATGACTGCAATAACTTTATCTGAAAACTTGACTTCACAGCAAATATTCCTTTTTACTACTTTGTAACAATTTGTAGTCATTTTTTTTCTTGTCTGTTTTTCTCAAAGAGAATTTTTCTATTAAATTTGGACGAAAATTGAATTACATCTTTTTTCATTGAGTAATACAGTTCTGAAAGTTCTCTTTTTTAAACCTACGAGATTTAACAAATTCAGAACCACATTCTCACAATTGATTCTCTTTTGAAAATAAATTTTAAAAAATTGGTGGAAAAATGAGTAAGATCGACTTTGAATAAATTCGTACTTATTCACCCTTTTATTTCATTTTGACGTATCATGATTCTCAGAACGAAAATGAATGAACTTTTTACTCCTATATGAGTATGCCAAATTTTTCAAATTTACTTTAGATACTAGCTAATGATTATAAAATAAAATTTTAAAGTTTTCGGATCTCAGTTACATTTTAATGGGTTAATTTGATGTGTTTAATTGATGCGTACATGTGCTGCCATCTTGTGAGAATTTGAAGAAAACTTTATTTTATTTCGATATTTCATATTTAAAATAATTAGATACAAATACCAAATAAAAATGTATTTAATTATTTTTAATTTAAATGCGATGCAATATATGTTTCAAAAATAATCGTTTGCATGACGAAAATTCTTTTCCCAAAATCAATAAGTAATTTTAAAATTGAAAGAAATTTTCTACACATGGATATTGAACATTTTAAATTACAATGTTTTACTTTTTTTTTCTTTTACAATAATAAAAAACGAGCAGTATTAAAAGTGAAATCAATTTCCTGGTAAAGTTTTGCAAATATTTGCTTATTTTATTCTTAGAATTTTTCCCCCAATGAAATTTCTGTTGAGCAAATTTAATTTTCGTCTTCTGAAAGATATTCCCTAACTTGGGCGTTTCAGTTCGTTCAGAAAGGAGGAAAAAGTTTTAGTCGAAATTCAATTCAGTAAAAAAAAAAAAGAACTTTGGCCTTCGCCTCCAAATAAATAAATTCTCTTCACTTTTTCCTCAGATCGTGCCAAGAGTTTCGATCCTCTCCTAGGTGAAAGCTTCTAAACTTTAAATGATTTCTATTCAAAAAATGATTCTTTTTTATTTTTATCTTTGCAGCTCAAAGCTGGTTCTTCTACTTAAGAATTCTCTTCTTTAAAGTGTTGTTTATTTTCGTCGAGATATTTAGACATGTGCTTCATGAGGCTTAGCAAGTCCGTTGCCAAAACACAAATTGAAAATAAGGAAATAGAAATTCTTTTTTTGAAAACGAATCCTTGTGGTACACGTAAGAGGATCTGTGCGTTTATGCGTATTGGTTACGATCTTTTTCCACCTTACATAAAAGATTGCAAATGTGGTAAGTGGATCCTCGGATGAATAAAAAAGAATTCTTCTTCGAAATATTTAGAAAATTCATCGTTGTCATGGTAACAAAATGGGCTTATTTTGTAAAGAAATATATGAATTTTGAAATGAAAAGAATGCGTTTCTAAATTCTGTAATCTTACTGGAATAAAAAGTGAGTTCTTCTACACATTACCATTTAGTTCAGTTGTAATGTTCACAAAAAAATTTCTTGGATCATTTTTTTAAAAATTTATCTGATGTATTTTTTATTATTCTATAATATATTACGATTTGTTATTATTAACATAATCTTATTCCTTAGAACTATTCGCATTTCAAAATTCAACTTAAGAATAAATTTTGTTTCTTTCGTTTCTGGGTGCTTAAAAATAGTATACTGTGTACTTTCTCCCTTCAGAAACCCTTTATCTTGCTACGAATAATTGCTTTTAGAATTATTTTGGTTTTTATGAAAAAGTTAAATAAGGGAAGTCTTCCTTAGTGAAATATATTTAACTTCAAATTTTGATAGACGTATAACTCATACTTTTTTAGGATATCGTCGTTTCATTTATTGTGTTGTTCATTTCCTTAATTTTCTTCATCATAATCTCCAGTGATATAATAGGAAAAAAACAGTATAGTTTAACCAACAGTGGAAGTTGTCACCCCCTAAACATAACTAGCTTGGCCGGGATAGCCTGGTTGGTAGAGCATTGGACTCGAACTCCTTAGGTTGCGAGTTCGGAACTCAATGGCCAAAAGATTCTCCGAGTGTGTGGTGGCTGACGCTCGTTAAATCTGTTCTTGGTCGCCAAGTCCTCCTTGTTGTGAGTAATACGACTGGGGGTACTGGGCCAGAGGTGATCGTTCTCTTTTCCAGGTCTAAATTACGATCTGAGATGAATCAATGAATTTGCATGAATGAAGTCCGCCCCCTAAAAAGGGTTGTGACGTGTATGTAGCTAAGTCGTACTTCTAGCCCTAGATAGCACTACTTGTAAAACAAGATACGTATATCTCCGGCTTAAAATTTGCTGATGTATCAGCAGGGCTTGTCCATGGCAAGTGTCATAAGTAACAACAACAACATAACTAGCTTTCTCCCTAATAAACTTTTCTTTCTAGATAATGCCTTACATGGCATTGGTGTATAAATGCTTCGGAATATTAACATTTATCTAGAATTTTGAATCTTTACTGTATCTGTCGTGTCATCCTTGGCGAGTTATTTGGCGATTAATCCCTGGCATGTTGGTAATAATATCCGAAATTTGAATTTGTGTTATAAATCGTTTTTCTTAATCAATTGAAATACAGATTCAACACAAATGTGCCCTTGTAGTCGGAAATCTCATATCTAACGATATATTTAAGTCGTTGCGTTTTTGAATTGTCACGTTTACTTGTTTCTGACAGTGCAGACCGACAGACAGTCAACCCGTAAATTTGGCAGGTGTATAGATGTTAAATCTATATGCTTAATTTTATCTATTTAGCTCTCTTTGTTTTTAAATTATTGGGTTAATTTATTTTCAAACGGCCAAGCAGACTGATTTCCTATGAACTGATTTTACTCAAAATTTGACAAAAATCTGAAAAATTGGTGTAAAGACCGTATATTTCAAATAGTTTTTGAGTTAATTTTCTTTCCGCTGACAGACAGATGAACAATTTTAAAAATGTGTTTTTTGAACTGCAATCTATAAATAAGTGTGCATACACAATATAATCTTGCTAACTCATATTGTAGTTTTCTTGTTAACTGATATTCGAACAGCTGGACAGACGGACTTCCTCTGAACAGAATTGACACTAAATTTGTTAGAAATCCGCAAATTTCGTGTAAAGACCATGTTACCAAAAAAATAGTATAAAAAATTAATATCATTGAAAAGAAATACATTAACTTTTATTATTAATAGAAGTATTAGTGAAAAATATTTCTAAAAAATAAATATTTGTAGAACTTTTCTATTTGATTGTAAATTCAGTATCTTATTTCCTTTCTTAATCACTATTATTGTAAATTCATTTCAGAATGTAAAATTTTATCGTTTTGACATTTTTTTTATTTATTTCACAACATTTCCATCAATTTCTTTTCATTAAATCAATAAATAAATATGCCATCGTTCTGGCATAGGGGAAGCACATTTTTCACGCGATCGGAGAGTCCTGTGTTCGAGTCCTGTTTCAGGAAGTGTTCTTCTTCTTTTGTGTTCTCTCTGTGAAGTGGGTGAATCTGCCCTTCCCCTGTAAAAGGGGGTGCAAGAGAATGTGACGCACGAAGTAGTTAAATCATACTCTTGGTTCTAGATGGCGCTCCTAAAAACACAAGATATGCTCCCTCGGCTTAAATCGCAGACAGATCTACCAGAGGGCTTATAAAAGCGCCATAAGTAACAACAATAATACAATGTTATTATTTCTCTTTCTTAGCACAATAATAAAAACATGCTTTCAAGAACCTATTTCTTTTTATTAGCATCCTTATTGAGCAAACTATATGTATACATTATCTCACTTTTACCATTTTGAATGGAATCTGTTATCATATTTGCCTTTTCATCATAAATATGTCAAATTCAAAAAAAGAGTAGGTATAATTTTCTGTAGAAATTCTGTGCTCTCTTTGAGAAAAAGCGGATGATTTATTCAAAATATGCTTATCTTTTTTCGTTGCTCGGGGCAAATACATTGCCGAAGTATTATAAATCTTGTTTCTGACGCATACAAAAATGGCTTCATGGGAAAATATTGAGATGGGGAGAGTATAAAATGGCTCCTTTCGTGGAAGGTTTGGTAAGGGAATCAGATTTTTGGCGATGTGTTGACTTGCGTTTGAAAATTATTCCGTACAATTTTTTTTTAATAAAAATCTAATAATAATGTAAACCAGTGTATGTTTTTGTGTGCAGAAAGTTAAGGTATGCGACTAATTACGTTTAACAAATAGTAATACAATTCCAATCTTTACTCAAATTTTCAGTCAATAATAAAACCCTTTTCATTCATCCACTCTAGTTCAAACAGATTTTTTAAACTTATAGTAAATGATACTTGATGTTAATACAGTTTTTCCAAATATTAATTCATTAATTATTGATTTAATTCCTACTATTAGTTCCCTATATATATCTTGTTCACATTTTCAGTCGTTAATAAAATACTTTTTATTCCTTCAATCAAGTTCAAATACATTTTTTAAAACTTGTAGTGGATGACATTTGATTTTAATACAGTTTTTCAAATATCTGATCATTAATTAAATTTAATTAATTTTTAATGCTTTAAATAAAGTTTTAGCTATTTGTAATGAAAATTGAAATCAACAGCAGCAGCTCGATCAGGTCAAGAGGCATCAAGAGGCAAGGATTTCAATAATTCTTTATTCAATTAATAATTTTTTTGATAAATTATAAGTAATTATTTAATAAAAAGTAACTAAAAAATTTCCTTTGTTGACTTAAGTAGAAATGGACTTAATTAAAAAAAAACATTACTTGTTTTTAAAACAACTCTAGCGTTAACATTGATTATCATTCATTTATTTGTCACATTTTCATTGAAAATTTTCTGATATTGTGAAAAACTGTTATTGTGGTAATTTTTAACTTTATAATATCTTTTATCTTTATGATATCTTTATCTAATTTTGTAATGTTTAATCATTCCTATTTAAAATATTCGCAGAGCTGGTAAGTAATTATTTTACTAAAAATTACATGTTTAAAAGTGCAAATTTGTTTGAATAAGTTCAACTTTCCAATAATTAGAGACATGATTTTTAACATTCAAGCAAGCCTTGGTGAAAAAAATAAAACTTTAATTTTACTTGCTTGAATATTCATGCATATTGTTACAAACCTGTAATCTTGCTTCCCAGAACGAATAGTGACACCGTAAGAAAGACCGTTTTACGATCAGCCCTTTGGCGAGCTGAGCGAATGCCGTGGCAACGATCACAGATTTGCCGACAAACTTGGCTACCATTTGACAACTTGGCGACAAAATTGGCAACTTTGGCGACAAAACAGACATGGCTGCAAACTTCGATAATTTTAACGATCCATCCTGTAGAAATTGAGATGTAGTCTCCTTGACACAAATTGTTTTCGGCTCGCCTCCCGGTAACTATAAAAGGCCGTCAATTTCAAACTGAAGGAGAAAGAAACCGGAAGCAGAGTTGGAGTAGAAGACAAGTAACGAGTCCTCTAGATGTTATCGAAGTAATCGTGGAGTGCCAGCGTTGCGTGGAGCTCAAGAGAGTGTTGAACTGCTGTGTGCCGAGTCCTGTTATCAACTGTGAAAATAGCGTCATGTAGTGTGTGGATTAGCCAGTTGTGTAGTAGAGAGGCGGAAGCTAAAGCGAGGAGACAGTGAGAATTTCAGTCATTTTGAGAGACCATAAAGATAAATCCCCTCTTCTACTGGATTCTGTTTGGCCGCTTTCTGTGCTGTAGTCAGTTACTATTTGTGGGCTTCTGTATGTTGATGTGTATTCGTCTCAGCTGTACATATTTGTCGTCTCTGTATATGTGTTAGTGTCTTTGTGTCAAATAAACGTCGTTGTTGTTTTCTACTGAGACCTGTTGATTGTCTTCACTCTATGCACCCATTATAAACGAATCCGATAATCAGTAACAATATTATTTTTATTATCAAGAATGTATTCATCCTCAAGCATGCACTTACCACATAACTTTAATGTATAAGGTAGTTATTATGTTTTGATTAGGTATTTCTTCAGAGTTGAACTGAAATATCTTCAATAGAAATCCTATTTGAAATGGTTAACAAAACCAAATATTTCTAGTATTCAAAGAATGAAATAATAAAGTTGCTGATAAAGAGGATGCTATAACATGTTCTCTTCTGTGCAGGACTATTACGTCGTGCTGTTATCACCCTGTGAGCTGGACGCTACAATGAAGATGATACTTCAGATTCCAATGTGGGCCCAGAGAGTCATTTATATACAGGGTTCAGCACTCAAAGATTTAGACTTAGCTAGAGCGAGGTAAGTCGTAACACTCATTGAAACACTATTTTATTTTTTTAAAAAAAAATTAAGTATCAGGTTCAAAAATATCCGAACTGTAATTCTTTAATCCCTGCTTAACAAATAAATAAAAGGAGATTTAAATCTACTTATTTGAAAAGTTGATCTGCGCTTCGTGTGACATGAGTGCTGCGGTAATTAGGAGGAATATATATATTTCCCATCTATGTTTCCACGATGGCCTGTGGTTAGATGTCAGCTTCGGAGCCCAAAGGTTTCAAATTCGAAACCTGATTTAACCGAAGAACTTTCGTGTAAACGGATCTGTGCACATTAAAACCATCCGGACTATATTCCTTCCGCTGGAGCGGTGTGGTGTGGTGTGGAGAGGGGGTGCCATTTAAATTGTCATCCTCATCATCTGACTGCTGTTCAGAATTACGAGATCCATTCCAAAATAGTCCTAGTGTTAATATAACTAAACCTGTTAATATAAATAACCTTACGTTAATATAACTAAACTAATATAAACCATGCTTCATCTATTTTTTTTAATATTTTACTTTACAGTTAAAAATTTTCACGTATTGAATTGACAGACCATCTCCCTCTGGTTTCTTCCAACATTTTGAAGGAATTTTTTAAAGGAAAACGCTTTATTGTTATTCAGTATCTATAGTGACTAAACATTAGAACATTTAAGTAGATACTAAAAATTATATCATCAAAATTCTTATAAATTTTATATTAACATTTATATTTACAATTTATAATTCAAGCCGAGCTCTATTATACATAATATGCCAACATGTTTGGGAATGTATTTACAATTGGATTTACTTCAAATTTTCAGTTTACGCCAAACTCCCTTATACATAAAATGCCAAGACGGTTGCATTCTCGGTTTTATTTGTCAATTTTAAGATACCGCCTAGAACGCCGAAACAACAGGTTTATTTGGCAATTTATAATTTAAGAAGAGCTCTGTTATACATAGCATGTCAACATGTTTGTTTCCTGAAATGGTGATTTTCAGATTACGTTCAATTATCAGTAATTTCTATTATACATAAGATTTCAATATTTCAACATGGCGGTTTGCATTTTTTAAAAATTTATAACAAGCTATAAAAGTAAATATTACACGTATTATTCGAGACCCGGTTCGGGCATGGATGTTCCTCTGTGTTCTATTTGAAAAAAGTGTGAATGTGCCCCCCTGTAAAAAGGGGCTGTGCAAGCGAATGTGATGAGTGAGTAGCACAATACGTACTCTTGGCCCTAGTTGGCGCTACTACAAAACAAGAGACGCTGATTAGGCTTAAACAGTTAACTGCCTCCGTAAGCTTGTCCATGGTAAGTGCCATAAGAAACAACAACGATTACAATTATTTGGAATGCGGAATCAAAATATAGCTGTTAGGGAAATGCGCATTTTAAGTACAAGTATTATGTACGGTCCATTATGAATATTTCACTTACATTTTTCCATTATATCCTTTGTTTTTATTTCCTGGTATACGTAAAATAGAGAAAGTATAGTAATCGTCAAAAAGTAAGAACTCGAGTTTTTAACAAATCCCGTTCTATACCTCCCTGAGTTGGAAAAACACATGTTTGTAAAATTGCCACCCGTCTGTCTATCTGTCTGGAACAAAGATAACTCAAAGGCAGTGCATCAGGACTGCAAAGGACTACATCAAACTTTTTCCTGTTTTAAGTGTGGTCAAGTGTATATTTTTTAATCAGACGCTTTGGTCGATCTCCTTTAATTTTTTTAATTAATTTTGTGATTTCTTTATTTCGAAACAAGAGGATCTTTGTACTTTTCTATCAGCCGGGCCAAATGAAAAATCATCAAAGAAATTTAGTGGAATTCTACTTTATTTGGCGAACAGAAAAGTACCATACGCTAGCGTCCAGCTAACAGAAAAGTACCAAGTTCTTCAAATAGTCATAATAAAATCGGCACTACCAGATATAAGTTGTCATTACTTATATCTGATTTGGCTATATGAGAAGATGTTTTGAATTTAAAAGACCCTTTTATATTACCTGACAAGTTTGTCATTATATATTCTCCAGCCACTAGTTGAAACTTCACGACACAACGATGCTATTTTATGCCAGTTATCACCGTTGTGTCGTGACACGTGTTATCTACGCCAGTTTACATAGACTAGACATGCACTGTTGTTTTCTCTTTTCAGAATGAATGCAGCTGAAGCTTGTTTTATATTAGCAGCTAGGAATTACGCTGACAGATCGGCAGCTGTGAGTATTGGAGTGACTTTTTTTCTTTGCTTTTACGTGATTGCCACTGATTTAAAAAAATAAAACATGCCACTTAGACGTATCGGTACTTTTGTCTAATCCGCCTCTCCCCACGCAGGACGAACACACAATTCTGAGGTCTTGGGCGGTTCGAGATTTTGCCCCGAGTGTGCCTCAGTATGTACAAATTTTCCGTCCTGAAAATAAGGTTCACGTCGCTTTTGCTGGTGAGTAGATTTTTATCTTGATTCGTCTGATATAAAACTATCTATGACATTTTGAATGTAATACTAATCACATTTATGTCCATAAATTGAAAACAAAGATTAAAATGAAATCTCCTCTGCATGTTTCAATGTATCATGTCAGAACATCATTTCTTGAACGGCCAAGCACCACGTGCTCGTGCGAGTTGAATTATATTTTTATCCATTTTAATTGTTTCACCGAATGAGTCACTCTAGTATTGCCAAACGATCATAAAAAACTCTGCTCGTATTTATTGTTTTAAAAAAATATCCCATTTCCTATTTATTTCATTTCATGTAATCGCGTGCTCAAAATGACATTTTTCAAGGCTTTATTGGCTGTAGTCCTTAACTTATTCAAAAGAAAATCAGAGCTTTTGTAAATGCAATTGCAAACCGTTATTAAAAACATTTTTCCGGGTGCTTGTGCAGATAATAAAATTTTGATTTTTCACATACGGGGTTTTGTTTACGCCAAAAACATTATTCACAAAATAACATTATGTTCTCGCATGATAATAATGAAGGAAAGAAAAATTCAAGAAAAGAAATAGCCAGAAGCAAAACAGGTGTGGTTTATTTGTAAAGCCGATTTATTAAACAAAAGATAAAGAGCAAAAGAGATGTTATATGTTTGATAACATTAATAAAAATTGCGATTTTTTTCCCTTGGAGCAAATTATAAAAAAAAATATTTACAAAAGACTAGAATAATTCCTCCCTTAAGGTGCACACCTGCACCACCATAGCGGTAGTCTATGTAGAGTGTATGTTCTCTTTGGTGGTAACGGGTACCTGGCGCTCTCCATATGAAAGTTCGGCTAAAATCAGACCGCAAGCTAAACCTGGACTTTTTGGAAAACATCATACAAGTCTGATCTTGCTGTGTCCTCAGTGCATGCTCTCTACTCCAGGCTAACCCCAGGCACAGTGAATTGCAGTAAGTGGAATACATTTGACAAGCCTACGAACTTATAGATCAATCTGTCCAAAGCGTCTGTACACGATCTGCCTTGAAACTCTTGTACTAGTGGCTGAAGAGAACTGACTTGACAGGTTTGATCCTGTGTTTATTCTTTTTCTTTTGGCAGTATTTGCCAAATTTTGATTCTCATCCGGCGTTGTAACTCTGGGCGACCTGTGCTGTAACGTCTACTCACATTACCATCATCTTGGAGTCGTTGCCAAAGCCTGGGGATGATACTCTGGGCGATTCCACGTTCCTCGGATGCTTCCGGCTGGATACGCCCACATTCCAGACGGCCGATAATTCTACCACGTAAAAAATCATCCAAATACGCCCTTTGGTATTGCACTGAAAGGCTTATAAAGTACTTGCGAACATTTTTAATTCTTTGCCTGTATTCTTCATACATCACTCTCTTACGCTCTCGTCATTTTGTCGTAATATCAGTGTCAGTTGGTGGTTTCCTCCAATTTACATATGATTTTTAAAGATGTATGTAGTCATTTTTGTGCAATTGATTGTTGCAAGATATTTGAAGGATGCACAATTCAAGTACAAAAATAAAATGTAAATTAAAGAGGAATAAATATAAGTAGAATACTGAAAACACAACGCAGAAATTTGAACCCTAATTTATTTTTTCTGAAATATGGTAATAAAAATTTGGTTCTCCTCTGCCAATATTTTAGAACAAAATATGTACTTCCCGTCTGCCATTGTTTTAGAACATTATGTTTCTTTAATAGAAACAAGATAAAAATACATATTAATCTAGTAAGAAATTAATTAATAAAAAAAGTGGACTAATTAACTCCTATTGCTTTAAAATGTCATGGCGGCAAAAAAATTATATATTATTAAAAACAAGAAATCGTCAAACAATTCCATTTTCATCTAAATAAAAATAATGCATAAAACTTTATTAAAAAAAAAGATTTCAACTGTCTTTTAGTTTTTATTTAACATGCATAACCATCAGTATATATGTAAAAATTAATTAATAATAAAGGAAACTTATTTTCTTTTATTGCTTTAAAATGTCACATCAATAAAACAAAACAAAAACGTTTTGTATATCAGTCTAGTAAGAAATTAATTGTTAAAAAAGTGAACTAATTTGCTACTAATATTGTTTTAAAAGGTCATATCGGTAAAAAAATGCATATCAAAATAGCAAGAAATTAATAAAGTGAAATAATTTGTCCTCATTTCTTTAAAGGTATTAGTCATTATTAAAGTCAGTAGTCATTTCATTTCTCATTAAATTTAATGTCAGTAAAACGAAAAAAGATTGTATATCAATCTAGTAAGAAATTAATTCATAGAAAAGTGAACTAGTTTGTTCTTATTCTTTTACAATGTTATGCCAATGAAACAAAAAAAAATGTGTAAGAGTCTAGAAAAAAATTTATTAATAAGAAAAGAAGTAATTTGTTCTTATTGCTTTAAAATGTCATGTCGATAAAACAAAAAAAAGATTTTTTTATCAGTCTAATCGAGTAATTTATTAGACTGATAAAAAAATTTTGTTACTTTAAACCGTCATGTCAGTAAAACAGAAGCAAAAAGAATTGTATATCAATTTAGTAGGAAACGAATTAATGAAAAAAATGAACTAATTTGTCCATATTGCTTGAAAACGTCATGTCAGAAAAAAAAATGTAAATCGGCCTAGCAAGAATATAATTTATAAAAAGAAGTTAACTAATTTGTTTTTATTACATTAAAAATATCATACCGGTATAAAATTTGTATATGTCTAGAAAGAAATTAATTAATAACAAAAATGAACCAATTTGATCTTATTACTTTAAAATGTCCTGCCAGTAAAAAAACGAAGAATTGTATATCAGTATACTAGTATACTAGCAAGAAAATAATCATTAAGAAAGTGAATTAATTGGTTTTATTGCTTTAAAATGTCATAATGATAGAAAAATTGTATGTAAGTCTAGCAAGAAATTATAAATAATAAAAGTGATCCAATTTGTTCTTATTACTTTAAAATGTCATGTCAGTAAAAGAAAAGAATTGTATATCAATATACTAGTATACTAGGAAGAAAATAATTATTAAAAAAAGTAAACTAATTTGTTTTTATTGCTTTAAAATGTCATGCTGATAAAAAAAATTGTTTGCAAGTCTAACAAGAAATTAATTAATAACAAAATGAACTAATTTGTTCTTAATAACCAAATGAACTAATTAATTCTTATTACTTTTGAATGTCATATCAGTAAAACAAAAAAAAAATTTATCAGTCTAATGAAGTAATTGATTTTTATGGTTCTAAAATGCCATGCCGGTAAAACAGAAACAAAAAAAAATGTATATCGGTTTAGTAAGAAATGAATTAATGAAAAAAGTCTTCTAATTTGTTCTTATTGCTTGAAAACGCATGTCAGTAAAAAAAATTGCAAATCGGTCTAGCAAGAAAATAATTTGTAAAACAGTTAACTAATTGGTTTTTATTGCTTTAAAAATGTCATACCGGTATAAAAATTGTATATTAGTCTAGAAAGGAATTAATTAATAACAAAAGTGAAGTAATTTGTCCTTTTGTTTTAAAATGTCATATCAATAAAACAAAAAAAAATGTTTAAGAGTATAGAAAAAAAATTATTAATAATAAAAGAAATAGTTCGTTCTTATTGCTTTAAAATGTCATGTCGATAAAACCAAAAAAAAAAAAAATTGTTTATCCGTCTAATGAAGTAATTTATTTTTGTTGCTTTAAAACGTTATGTCAGTAAAACAAAAACAAAAAGAATTGTATATCAGTTTAGTAAGAAACGAACTAATGAAAAAAGTGAACTAATTTATTCTTATTGCTTTAAAATTTCATACCGATAAAAAATTTTTTATATGTCTAGGAAGAATTAATAACAAAATTGGACCAATTTGTTCTTATTATTTAAGGATGTCATGTCAGTAAAAAAAACAAAGAATTGTATATAAATATACTAGTATACTAGCAAGAAATTAATAATTAAAAAAATTGAACTAATTTGATTTTATTGCTTTAAAATGTCATACTGATTAAAAAAATAGTATGCAAGTCTAGCGAGAAATTAATTAACATCAAAATGAACTAATTTCTTCTTAATAACAAAATAAACTACTTTATTCTTATTACATTATAATGTCATATAAGTAAAACAAAAAACAGAATTGTATATCGGTCTATTCGTAGTATACACAATCGTTTAACAGCATATTGCTATACGTAAATACTCTAATTATTGAAAAGACATTTTAAAAGCAAAAGATTACATTAACTCATTATTTCCATTTCTTTTGACTTAGTTCCTTTCAGCTGTATATCGACGATATTTTATTTTCCGTAATTAACATGTTCGTTCTACACTGTGCCAAGAAACTTCATCATGCCATTCCTTTTTCGTTACCTTACGTCTGTTGATGATTATGCATTCAAAATGCAAATTCGGTATATTCATTAAGTTGAGGAAGGAAGCCTTTTCATACCACGCATATTCACTGGAACATTTCTATGATGCCCGGTGCCATTGACCGCGGGAAACTATTGGCAACGAAAAGTCATCGAAATCGCTTTGCAGGTGATAAACGTTAACTAGCATGAGTCATTCCACCGCGCCAGCGAATGAGCTTGTTGCACTTTTTAAAATTCAGATTTATTCTGAATGAAGCACGCAGCTGCTTTTACAAAATAGAAAAGAAAACAGAAACAGCTTTTTTCTGAAGTGGTTCGAAAGAACAATTTTCCGTAAAGGAAATGAAGTATTCCTGCTTAATTTGAGTTTGTCATTATCGTTTTGTTAATGCTCAGAACATGTGCTTACTGCAGTTTTCTTTCTACATCAATCACATGGCAATTATTTTTATGGAGTTCGTGCTTTGATAATCAAATCAAATTAAATTCTTATTTACATAATTTCTTATTCTTAGCATTAAATATATCGTGCAGGTCAAATGACTTTTTTCCAAAAACAGTTCCAATGTATCGGTGGAATGTGTTGTGTTGAGTGTTGATTCGAATTCTTATTATGAATCAAAAATAAATTTGTTTCAAAGAAATAAAATACAGTATTTCAGTTGCCTACTTATTAAAGATTGTTGTTATGATTTATTTACTTATTTAAAATGAAAATTAGACATGTCTGATAACATAGGAAAAAATATATAAAATTTTTTATGCAAGATATCTTTACCATGACAAAAGAAAATCATTCTGGATGTATTACAATTCAAGATAGAAATGAAAAAAATATATACATTCGCCACAAACTAATTATTAATAGCTAAACTTTCCATATGAAAAAGCCTTATACTTAATTTATATACAAAAAAAATGTATTAATTTTTTTGTATTCTAAATAAAGTTTAAATTCTAAATTGATTTTCTTGAAACATTGCATGCAAATACTCTAAAGCTTGAGGATAATTTAATTAGGATTTTTACTGATTAATTAAGGTTTTTTAGTTAAAAACTTTTGGTAATGAGCTTGCATAGCATTGTGCAATTGAAGAACATAATTGAATCCAAGAACTGTTTATGAAACCGAATTTTAAATAGCCAAAATATGAGAAATAAATAATTTTAAACAATTTTTAATACATTTTAATGTTTTTGAAAATATTCAACTTGAAAACTATTTAAAAATTTCTTTTTACTTCAACATTGATTGCAATTTTGATTATTTATATAGTCAGTAGATGTAAATTCATTTTTTTAAAGTTTGAATTTATATTTTATTCTTTTATTCTGTGAATAATTCATCTTAAAGTTTCCTTTTTCCATTTAGAAAAACCATTCATGATCTTTAATAATTATAAATTATAAAATATATTTTATGAGTTTTTCCTAAGACAGACAACATCAATGCATTAAGAACATCATTTCTTAAGAAGTTTCTGGAGCATAATTCATGCATATTCTACCATACTTTTTTTCTATTTCTTTATCAGTTTTGATTCGAATGTTATACATTTATACCCTTTATATATTTGAAATTCAATACAATTAATATTTGAAACATTTTCAAGTTAAATAATTCTGTGATAATACATATTTTTTCCTGACAATCCGCAGAGCACGTTGTCTGCGAAGACGAATTCAAATACGCATTACTAGCCAATAACTGCCTTTGCCCTGGGACTTCCACTTTAGTCACTCTTCTGCTGCATACCTCAAGAGGACAGTAAGTATTCCTTTAAAATTTAAAATGGTAATAGAATTGCGAATGACGTTTACAAAGATGTTCAAATTAAACCATCTGACTGAGTTTGGCCCAAATGATACGAAATCTGAAAAAAGATATCTCCGGTGATAAACTACGCATGTATTAAATAAAAAAAATTAAAATTAAAAAATATATTTTTATGCAAAAAAAGTTATAGGTTTCCACAATAAACTGGGCGTTTTAAGAGATATAATAACGAGAATTCGAATGATGTGACATAGAGGAAAATCTATTGTGAAATTATAAAAAGTTGTCGGCTCATCTGTAAAAAATTATGATAATGAATGTCAAACATTTTGAATGATGTAATGTGCTTTATTTTTCATAAATATTAAGTTGTGGCAGCGACAATTTTGTAGAAGCTCAAAGATCATGAAAATTGTTAACTACTTAGAATATTATCACATGGTAACGGAACATTTTTATTGAGAATTGTTAACTACTTCGAATATTATCACATGGTAACGGGGCATTTTTTATTGAAAATTGTTAACTACTTCGAATATTATCACATGGTAACGGGGCATTTTTTATTGAAAATTGTAAACTACTTCGAATATTATCACATGGTAAAGGGGCATTTTTTATTGAAAATTGTTAACTACTTCGAATATTATCACATGGTAACGGGACATTTTTATTGAGAATTGTTAACTACTTCGAATATTATCACATGGTAACGGGGCATTTTTTATTGAAAATTGTTAACTACTTCGTATATTATCACATGGTAACGGGGCATTTTTTATTCCCTGTAGAAATCATTCTTCAATGACAACGATCAATACAAGACCCAATATTTTTTTAGACCTTCATAGAACTTTCCCCCATTTTTATCGTTCATGTTACGTATTTTTAGTGAGAATTTGATTTGTAGGATAAAAGTTATACTTACATTCTTACAAATTTAATAATGTACTTTACCATATAAGCAGAATTTTGTATTTTTTTATATTTAACTTGTGGGTACAGCATCATCTAAAATAGTATTTATATTTAATTGAAGTTTATTCAGAGAACATGATCCACACCCCCTGCATAGATGAAGTTAAATTTCAACAATTCTGTAATGTAGTATATAAAAATCTGAATTAAGTCTTAATATTAATTTATATTTAAGCATGCATTTACTTTGTGTATTTGCTTTTCCCCTCATTTTTCTTTTCCCATGTCTTTATATTGGAAATGCATTCTGCTGTGAATTGTGAAATGACTTACATCTGTAAGCCTTCTGATATACTTGTTGGCACACGAGGAGTTTATACGTCAAAAGCCCCCCCCCCCCTTTAGAAAAAACTAGCCCATGCTAAGCTTGTTTTTCTAAAAATATTTCTATCATTAGCCTATTATTCTAAAATGTTCTCTTACTTTCTGGCCCGATTTCCACATTTTTTAAAAATTATTTTTAAATAAATTTTAGAAAACTTATCTCTTAAGTATTTTCTTAAGGGATAAAGGTGAAGTGAAAGTAAGGATTCCAAAAAAAGGGAATAAAACACACTGTACCTACCTTTCAAAGATACCTAATATCCCCTTGCCTAAATCGATTCATGGCAAAGTAATCACTATCAGAAGGTAATAGTAAAATCATGGAATGGGAAAATTTCGGTCTAATCTGCTTTTGTGTAGAGATGTTGACTGCCTCGTCGCTTATTGCATTTTCTCTATGCATATTCTGATTTTCCTGGTGAAATAAATCGAAATTCAAATTTCAAAAGTTTCTCTCCTAGGATACTCTTCTATTAAAATATAATTCCACATCCACCATTACAGAATTACACCCACAATTACAATTTTTCTATAATAATTTAATAATATTTTGTCACATAATCCGTACATTTTGTATAATCCGGTTTGAGACTCGGAGTTTTATAAGCAAGAAATTTTCAAAGAATTTCAGAATTTTAAAAACTTTATTCGATTTCTTTTTTTTAATTAAATTGTTAAAAAATCACACAGCAAACAAATCGATAAAAAAGTTCATCATCTGTCTCAGAAATTCAGGGGAAGGAAATCGATTTGTTCCTTATCTATTTCTGATCGCCATTTTGAATGCTCCCTTGAACAAATCTTCATGATAAATATATTTTTTACGTCGTCAAATTTCGAGATAATTGGTCTCAATTTTTCAGTGAAACTCTAAAAATTACATAAATCCTTAATTATTTGGATACCTTTTATATTATATTGTGTATTGGTACAAATTTGTACTATAGTTTTTATTGTAAAAATTACAAATCTGTGCTATGTTTCAGTTAATTTCACAGTAAGGAAGAAAGATTGATAGATATTTATAATAAGTGCCAAAATGATGATATCTGATTGTTTTAACCTTCTGGGGAATTTGATGACAAAATTGGTTCTCGAAAATACAAGAATTATACTAATATCTCCGTTAAGTGACGTGATTCTAAAATCTTTCTAGAAAATTCTATAGTTTGTCAGAAAACTTTTATAAAGACGAAAGAACTTAAGTCAATCAGTTGAATGAATTCTCTCCGGAATTTTGATCGCAAAGTTTGATCTCTAGTTGCATTTGGAGTGTTATTATGTTGCTGAGATCGTTTAATAAACATTAGCTGTTTTCCTGTGCGTTTTTAAATAACTTTAACCATTATCAAACTTGTTGACTTACTTCGCCTTAACCTATTGAATACATTTCCGTAACAATATATTGCTTCATCATAATTTTCGCTACTGATGAAAGCAGACTTAATTACCAGCTCTGATCAATAGTGTCTAAATATAGATAATAGTTATTGATATGAGAGATATATTAATACTCAGTAATCCTTAATGGCGTCAACGGATTCCATTAAAAGTATTTAAAAGTGCCAGTGTTGTGTTGCAATATATAATCCCGTCTGCCTTCAGGTGAAGTTCAGTTTACTATGCACTAGTGAGTTAACAATTTTAAACTGTTAGTCGCAGTTCGCAGACATCAAAATTTATAATCTACACATTTCAACCTGATGCTATTAAGTTAATATTTATTACCCACAAAATTTTAACTAGAATATATAAATGAGCAATTAAGTTTAACTAATTTCAGCAAGTCAAATTTAAGACTTGTTTATGCAAAACACTTGGGTTAATTCTGTTTAAGCGTGGATTATATTAATTAATTATTCTAGTAAATTTGGATTATTGCATCGTTAGTTATTGTGCACGTAAAAGCTGCAATAAAATTTATAAGTAGGATTTTTTAAGGAACCTTAAATTTGTTGAGGTAATTTGTAAATTATTGAAGCATTGTAATCATACTAAAGAATTCAAACTTTATTATGTTTTTTCAATTGACAGATTTTTATCTGATGTTTTTTTAAAATTTGTTATAAGAAATTAGTAAAGGAATTAATTTTAATATCGAAAAGTGACGCCAAAAATTAATCACGCTAAAAAATTCTATTTTTTTTAATCGACAGATTTTTATATGAAGTTTTCTGAATTTGGTCCAAGAAATAATTAAAGGAATTAATTTTAATAATGAAAAGTAAACGCCAAAATATTAATTTTACTGAAGAATTCAAATTTTATTATTTTTTAATCCACAGATTTATATTTGATGTCTTTTGAATTTTTTTCAAAGAAATTAGTAAAGGAATTAATTTTAATAACGAAAAGTGACTCTAAAAAATTAATCATACAAAAGAATTCAAATTTTATCATTCTTTTTAATCAACAGATTTTTATTTGATGTTTTTTGAATTTGGTCCAAGAAATTAGTAAAGGAATTAATTTTAATAACGAAAAGTGGCGCCAAAAATTATTCACGTGAAAAGATTAAGTTTTTACTTTCTCCAATAAGGAAAAAATATTGTGTTTGGTGTAAGTTTTCAAAACAAATTTTATTGAATTTCCTTTTTTTAAACATCCCTCTAATTAAAAGAAAACAAACCTATTTTTTTGGAATTATTTATGTCCGTTCAGCTGCCTGTTCTTCTTAAGTCAATCAGAAGCATTATGAATTATTTGAGTAAAACTTTATTACATCATTTGTAATAAGACATATTTTATATTGAATCCATTTAAAATCAATTGTCTTATCAATACGCATTTGCTCTAAAATGTGGAATAATATAAACGGAAAATAAAACTCTGCTACCTTTACATTTTTGTTCGATATTTTTAATCTGCCCTGAATAATAAACTTCATGAGGGCACACCTTGTGAATTTTTTTTAGAAAAAAGAACGATAAATATTGTCACTTAGCCTCACAGTTTGGTGTACGTTATCTGCCAAAGAAGTCTTTGGTCCAGTTTTTTTAATCGAAAATATCACGGGTGAAGTTTATTTTGCATCATCCCATTTTTGCAGGACATAAAAAGATAAGTGATTATTGGTTTATTAAAGATAAGTAATTATTGGTTTATTATTGATAAGTGATTATTGGTTATTGGTAAGATGGTGCTAGACCTCAACACATTCAGCGAAGTGGAACATTTTCACTATAGACTGTTCGGGTTGGATTCTTTTATGAGAATAGACAATGCTATAGATTGACCACTTTAATTACCAGATCTTAATAAATACGACTTTTTTATTAAGACGTCTAAAAGACGCAATGTATCTCACAGAAAGCTCAACACTGGAGGACTTGAAAGCAGCATTTAAAACCGAGGGCAAGGGAATTGGAACAAATATTTTGCAAAAAGCAGTTGCGAACTTCTAATCCAGACTACCATTGTCATTTGATTGAACAGGCCAACATTTCAAAAATCTGTTGTTTTGAAAGATCTGTTGTAATGGAATCCATAAATATGTATTTATTTTTCTTTTTTGTTTTTTCTCAGTTCTTGAAGTTTTTATAGTACAAGCTTCATGCCTTAATTATACTATGACGTTATATTCTGGAATCCCAGATGTTATACATCAAAATTTCATCATCATGACGTGTTTCTATTCGAATCTGTGAAAATTAGACACTGCATACCTTGTGGAACCCCCTATATTTACCTTAAAATAATTTTGAGGTATTTTTAAAATCATGTCCCAACACAGTTAGACCTATCATTTCCAATTTATTCTCACATGGGAAAAGATAAAATAAAATAATAGGGAAATATATTTTTCCATATTTCTATATCTTACATTTCATGACATCGTCTCTTTTTAACTTTCAATATTTATGACTGGAGAACTCAAAAATATACATTGTCTGATTTTAAGTTTCATTTTTCTTTCCAGGGAGGGTCAGATGTCTGCCGAGGAATGGCATCGCATATACGGAAAATGTTCCGGAAATGAGATCTATCACATCCGCCTCGGAGACAGCCGCTTTTTCGGTGAATACGAAGGAAAACCATTCACACTGGCATCCTTCCACTCGCATAGGAAGTAAGGATAGTTTCATCTGTACCTTTCAATTTCTCATCATTTTTGTACGACGCAGTTTCTAAGATATAACCTTTTAAGGTTTGCGGGATAATTTGCGCTCTTTCCGATGTAGGTTGCACACGAGCAATTTCTTGTATTTATCATATGAAAAATTTTAAATGAAAATAGTTCCTAACGTTTGGATCAATTGAATGATGTAAATTTGTCAGTCATATTTACAACATTTCATCAGTATTTTCTACTGTGCCTTTCTGTTTCTCTTCATTTTTGTTTGACACAGTTTCTATGAAATAACTTTTTAAGGTTTGTGGGGTAATTTGCGCTCTTTCCGATGTAGTTTGCATACGAGCAATATCTTGTAGTAGCCATATGAAAAATTGAAAATCAAAATAGTACCTAATTCTATGTTTAATTGAATGATGCCAATTTTATCAGTGATATTTACACCATTTCATCGGTATTTTCATCTGTGCCTTTTAATTTCTAATCCTTTTTGTTTGACACAGTTTCTACGAAATAACCCTTTAAGATTTTCTTGGTAGGTTGCACACGAGAAATATCTTGTAGCAACCTTATGAAAAGTTGAAAATCTAAAAAGTTTCTCATTTTTGGTTTAATTGAATGATGTAAGTTTTTCAGTGATATTTACAGCATTTCATCGACATTTTCAACTGTGCTTTTCAGTATCTCATAATTTTTGTTTGACACAGTTTCTATCAAATAACTTTTTAGGGTTTGTGGGGTAATTTGTACATTTTTCGATGCATTTGGCTAATGGGCAATGTCTTATAGAAATCATATAAAAACTTGAAATTCAAAATAGTCCCTCGTTTTTTGCATAATTGAATTATGTTCATTTTTCAGTGAAATATCCAATATTTCATCGCAATTTTCAACTGTACCTTTAAGTTTTTTATCATTAATGTTTAGCACAATTTCTATGACATAACCTTTTAAGGTTTGAGGGCTAATTTGCGCTCTTTCCGATGTAGGTTGCACACGAGCAATTTCTTTTAGTAATCAGATGAAAAATTGAAAATTCAAATAGTCCTGCACTTTTGGTTTAATTGGATGTAAGTTTTCCAGTGTTATTTACAGCATTTCATCGGTATTTTCTACTGTGCCTTTCAGTTTCTCATCACTTTTGTTTTGCACAGTTTCTATGAAATGACCTTTCAATGTTTGAGGTGTAGGTTCCACACGAGCAATATCTTGTAGTAAACATAGGAATAATTGAAAATAAAAATAGTTCCTAATTCTATGTTTGATTGAATGATGCAAATTTTTCAGTAATATTTACACCATTTCATTGGTATTTTCATCTGTGCCTTTTACTTTCTAATCTCTTTTGTTTGACACAGTTTCTATGAAATAACCTTTTAAGGTTTGCGGGGTAATTTGCACTCTTTTAGATGTAAGTTGCATACGAGATATCTCTTGTAGTAGTCATATGAAAAATGGAAAATCCAAATAGTCCTACACTTTTGGTTTAATTGAATGATGTAAGTTTTTTAGTGATATTTACGGCATTTTACGGTATTTTCTACTGTGCCTTTCAGTGTCTCATCATTCTTGTTTGACACAGTTTCTACGAATTAACCTTTTAAGGTTTGCTTGGTAGGTTGCACACGAGCAATATCTTGTAGTAAACATATGAATAATTGAAAATCAAAATAGTTCCTAATTCTATGTTTAATTGAATGATGCCAATTTTTCAGTGATATTTACACCATTTCATCGGTATTTTCATCTGTGCCTTTTAGTTACACAGTTTCTGTGAAAAAAACCTTTTAAGGTTTGTGGAGTAATTTGCGCTCTTTTCGATGTGGGTTGCACATGGGCAATATCTTGCAGAAGTGATATGAAAAGTTGAAATCCAAAATATTCCCTCCTTTTAGGCCTAATTGACTGATTTCCATTTTTCATTGATATTTCCAGCATTTCTTCAGAATTTTCAACTGTTCTTTTCATATCACCTCTGCAACTCACTCATTTCTGTTTGGCACACTTTCTATTGCCTAACCATTTATTATTTTCGGGGAAATGCGCGCTCTTTACGATGCAGGCAGCAAATGGGTAATACCTTGTAGATGTCACTTGAAAAGAAATTCAAAATAGTTTCTCATTTTTAGCTTAATTGAATGATGCTCGGTTTTTTTTTTTTTTTCAATTATGTTCGTAATATTCCATCGAAATTTTCAGCTGTGCCTTTCAGTTTCTCATCATTTTTGGTTGACATGAGTTTTTATTTTCCCTTTTTTTAGATATGGAGTCACTTTGGTCGGTGTGAAAACGGAAATGGGCGGGACCTGGCCTATACTGCTGAACCCGGGTCCTAATTACATACTTAAGGCTTCGGACATCTGTTTCTACATGAACATAACGAAAGAAGAAAACAGCGCTTTCCTTCCCGCTGAGCACACGTTAAAGCGAGAGAGCCTTGTGGGTCTGAATCCGGATCCAACTCCGGACTCGAGTTCAACTCAGGAAAACGAAACAGTCTTGAAAGGTATGGTTACTGTCAATAGAGATTCTGTAAATCAAAATATTCACTTTATGCAAAATTTGAAATAACTGTAAAATCAGCATTATTAGGAAATTTTGTTAATTTTTGGAAAGGTAAAGATACAAAAGTACATAGTCTTACAAGATTTTTTTTAACTAAAACATCAGCTAAACATTATTTGTTGATGTGTACCCTATTTTTTCATATTTATAGTCATTTTCATTTTTTTGTAAAATTTTGCATTTTAAAATAGGTGCAGAACTAGTTAAATACATGATCTTTGTTTTGACAAGATCCAAGTAGAAATGTTACACATTTTAAACCTTTATAAGCTACTATTATTTTAATTTATAAAACTAAAAACTGGGCTGAGAAAAGGGCTGAGATAGCTTGTTTGGTAGAGCGTTGAACTCGTGCTCTTTAGGTTACGAGTTCGAAACCCACCGGCCAAAAGATTCCCCGAGTGTATGGCGGCTGGCGCTCGTTAAATTTGTCGGGGTCGCAAAGTCCTCCATGTCGAGAGTAATACAACTTGGGGTACTGGGTCAGAGTTGATTGTTCTCTGTTGCAGGTCTAAACTACGATCTGTGGATGAATGCAATGCGTGAATGAAGTCCGCCCCCTAAAAAGGGTTGTGGCGTGTGTGTGTGTAGCTAAGTCGTACTCTTGGCCCTAGATGGCGCTACTTGTAAAAACAAGAGACGTATATCTCCTACTTAAAATCTGCTGATGTATCAGCGGGGCTTGTCCATGGCAAATTTCATAAGTAACAACAACAAATTACCATTAAATTCTCTATAATATTGGTAATGTAAGCATATATACATGGAAATGGCTTTCTCTCCGATAGTCGCTGCCCTCCCGCCATTTGAAGCATCCTTAGCAGAGTAAACATACCATCATCTCAATTATAGCATCATTGTGGATCAATACGTTTCCTTGGAAACTCAAATTCGGGTTTACTAAGGCACTATAACTGGTGTAACTAATGTATATGTTACTAATAGAGACGAATAAGTAGCAAATTACTTGCGGGCTTTAAATTCCAGACCACTGTGACCGAGAATGAACATTGTTTCTTCAGCTATAGTAACTTGTAAGAAACTATCGCGGATTTTTGAAAAATTAATTTATAAAAGTTAAAATATCATTAATAACTTCTTTTCTTTCAACAAGGCTATTCCAAGTTATTTTATTGAAATTTTAAAAATTAACAATTTTTGTCGATCATCCAATCGCTTAAAATATAATAGAATTAAGTTAATTATGCTGATCAAATCACAAAAAAAAAATAGAATTTAAAATTATTCTTGTAGATTTTAGGGAGTATTTTGATTGTTTGCCTCTGCTTGCAAAATAGCGATATCACTTCAGATATTGAAGCTGGAATCCAAAGTTTTATTTTTTAGTGTATCACAAAAATGAAAGTTTGGGAGGCAGATGTTTATTTATGATGTATCTAAATGTTATACTATCTCATGGTAATACTCTATTGCGCTACTAGCACATCTATGACTGTGACATACTGACAAGCGAATAGCTTTAAAAATACCGAAGAGTCTAAAATAAATAAAGCGGCAAGTTCAAGAGAGAATAAGCAGATGTTTTCTGACTTTCATTGCGTTTATTTTCCAAAAACATAATTTTTACATTGAATTAAAAACACAGTAATTAGGTTACAGTTAATAAAACTAATACAAAATAAAAGATGGCTAGACATGACACTAGGAAGCAATAATCATTTATTCGAGGTAAAAATAAATAAATAAATAAATAAATAAATAAAAATATTAAACAAAACCTGATGAAATCGGTGCAGTGATTGTAGTTGAAGAACTCTATCAATATTTTTATAGCAAAGAGTGTTTGGAAAAATAATAATTTTGAGATTTCTACTGAAAATAATATGTGGTAGAGTAGGTGGTCGTTGATGATATTTTCACTCATTTCTGTTCCTCCAGATAGCGCTGTTTGAGAGTCGTCGTGAAATTGAAGTAAACCTTCTTGTATTTGTGTGGCAGGCTACGGAATTGACAAGGATGGAAGACTTCTTTCCCGAAACAAAATTACAATAAATAATGTATATAATTTCGAATAACTTAAGAAATAATTTAAAAGACAAATTATTTACTCATAATCCACTGGGCTACAAATACAACAGATATATTTAGGCATACATAACAGATTAAGTGCAATCGATTCGGATTTTCAACAACATTTTAAGAAGCTTTTGCAATAATCAAACTCCTTGTATGTATGTTTGAAGCATCGATTGAGTTTCAATAAGGGTATTCGGTAAGTTTATGGATTTTATTGTTGCCTTTGCATTTTTCTCAGTGATTGTTATTAAGAATGTGCGCAAAAGAATATTTTTCCCACTCAAAACTTCCAATCCTATAGATAATTCCCATGAGAATTTATTATTAACTTCTTCTGATGTATAGCTATTTGTAATTAAATTTTGTAATAACTCTTTCTCGCTTTCCTAATTCAAAGAAATTGCAAATATAAAAGCATTTCCTGTTACTTTTTCAAATATTTAAACGTATTTTTAACTATATTTTGAGCGACATTATTTTACAGTTTCTTTTATTTCCAAAATTGGTGCGACAGGAGAATCACCAATCCAATTGGCGCTATTTGGCGCACTTTTCAAAACTCACCAACTATCAGCATTTTGATTGGTTGAATCAAATTGAATTCAGCGATTTAAAAAATTCAACCAAACAGAAACAATTCAGAAACCAGTTATCCTCATTCGATCGCGAGATTTGACGCGTTTTCGTCCTTTGGTGAAGTGGAGAGGTGATTCTACGGATCAACCCTAACGTTCATGATTAGGGTGAAATTTATTTAGCTCCATGCCTTACGTTTTCTCTTAATTGTAAAATATTTTAATTCTCTTAGTAGCGCCAAAGTTTTAAACAATACTATAGTCACCAACTCTTTTATCTTCTCAAATAGCTGACCTGAAAGGGAACGCTTTGCAAGCCAGAAGATTTGGCAGCCACTTACAGGTGCCCCTTTCGGAATGCATTCCACAGACCATGGGCATCGGCCTCAAGAGGAGCGGCATTGTACCAGTGGTCAACAGCTTCGCCCCTCCGGGCCTCCACATCACACACGCAGCTTCGGACGGGACGGACGATGCCATGGAAGCCGAGCAGGAGAAGTATCTGGACATCCCTTGGGTCACTCCGGCTGAAAACTGCGAGTAAGTACTATAAAAAGTAATGAAGACGCTATCAGAGGACGAAATATGCTATTATCATGTCAGAACATGATGTGGTTTTTGGAATCAATAAAAATCCGTAAGTGAAAAATAAAATTAAAAAAAAATCCGTAGGCGAAAAACAAAATTTTCATCTGCTCGAGCATTTCAAAAAATTGGCTTTTAATAACGAGTTGCCATTGAATTTACAAAAGTTCTGATTTAAAAATAATGTCCTCGCTAATGAAACAGGATTTCAAACGGAGTTTAGCAAAATAAAAAACGATTGAAAGAGAAAGTTTGAAACTGTTTAAGATTTATTGTATTTAATCGCTCGGAAAACGGTCAAATTTTCAACTGGAAAATGAATCGTGAAATTACAATCCGGGAATTTGGAATAAATCGTGTTTTGGAATTAATTGAGAGAAGATGAATAGTTTATATTTAAATTGTTGCCGAAATCCCTTCAGAGCTGGAGAGTGACAGTCGTTACATTATTTACATTTCGTACAATTATATCTAATTAAATTGTTAAAATCTGCAGAAATAAATTTCCCAGTTTGATGATTACTTGATATCCAAGTTAAGTTTTGAATTCTTAAAATGTCAGAACAGGATGCTGTTTTTGAGATGAGGTTTTCTAGCGTCAACAAAAATCCGTAAGCGAAAAATAAAAATTTTATTATCTGCACGAGCTTCTCAAAAAATCAGCTTTTAATAACACGTTGCCATTGCATTTACAAAAGCTCTTATTTTAAAAAAAATAAGTTAATGAATGCAGCCATTTTGAGCATGCTATTATATGAAATGAAATACGTACGAAATGAGATGTTTTTTTTAAACAATAAAGGCGAGACAAAGTTTTTTGGATCGTTCGCAATACTAAAGAGACTCATTCGATGAAGCAATTAAAATGAATAAAAATATAATTCAACTTGCACGAGCACGTGCTGCTTGGCCGCTCGAGAAATGATATTCTGACATGATACATTGAAATATGCATAACAGATTTCATTTTCATTTTTTTTTTTATGTTCTCAAAGATTATATCGATAACAAAGTTTGAGGAACGTATTGACTTCCAAAAACTGTTTCCTATCTATTTATTTATAAATTGTAATAATAAATTTAGAAATGGCAGTTAAATAATAATTAAATTAAGGGACTAAACAGTAATTTATTAATTTTAAAAATAATAATGGTAATTGAAGTAAAATTAATAAAAGTAATGTTAATATCATGAAATGAATTATATGAATCAATGAAGAGAATAAATCATAATATTGCCATTATAATACTGCGTGCGATAATAGAATGTATAAATTCAAGAGATTCGTGGAATAAAAGAAATTTATTGTTTCATATGCTATTTTTAAGCAATGTGAAGTATTTCCGAAAACCAGATTCATGAACTTTATTGCATCCTAACTCTACAACTCAGCCCAGACGATAATATCCTTATAAATATTCTGCAAAAGCTTACGAAAAACTGAACGCCATTTTGACAAATCACAATGTTTCGAATCGAAGCCTCAATTGCTCAATAAAAGAATGCCAATCCTATGAAGCACGAATGTGAATCATTAAATCACTTTGATGTGCCCCAATAAAAGCTTTTATTGCTCAGATTGGTCATCAATATAGCTTCCATTTCACGGGCGCGATTTTTATTGTCATGCTTTTGCGTGAAAAGTGGCAACACTTAAAGACTTAAAAGCTTTCGTTAATCGAAAGTTTTTGAGATCCACCACTCAATATGCAGTTTAACGCCGCGACGAGTAACGAAACATTTTGACGTTGAAAATAAAATAACAAAAACATAAAGTTGAAATCGTTTGGTGTGTTTATTTTATTTAACCTGGAATTAGTTTAAATGTTTGTAGGAAGCAACATTGTATTTAAAAAAATAAACATGAATATATTTGTCTTGTGAATTATAATAATGGTTTTTAAAAGGAAAAAAATGGAAATTTTTATTTTATTTTTGATAACAGATGTGTTTGCTCAACCAGTACTTAAAAAACGTTTTAACATTCAGTTGATTCACTGTAACTGAAACGTATATTTAGAATATTCGCATCTGTTGCAGTAGGAAGGATTGTAAATCATTTCCTGTTATCATTAACCGGAGCATTATTCATTAATATACTGGCACTGAGAATAAATAAAAGCAATAAATAAATAAATAATGAAATCTGTTATTGCAAATTTCAAGTTATCATGAGAGAACATTACTTTTTTTTAAATCTCATGGTATGAATCCGACAGACAAACATCACCATCTTTTCAACTGACTCGCTATCACCAACATTTAAAAAAGCGATGGTTTTTGACTATCTCAAAACCGATCGTGTTTTTTAATCTTTTTTTCCTTAGAAGTCAGAATTTCTTTTGTAAAAAAAACTAGTTTAAATCGGTTTGAAACAATCACGTAACTATCAAATTGCATATGCATTGATATTTAAAAAAAGATGTTTTTCTTTTAATTTTAAAATTCTGCGAACTCCAAAGCTCTTTTTAGATGCTACAAAAATTAAAAATTAATATATATATATATATATATATATAT
>JAOUZG010012368.1:1335082-1363158 GCA_026289955.1 Argiope argentata | reverse complement strand
TAACCACCTAACTCATAAATAACTTAATATAACGCTTTAAAATATTGTGTCCTATAGTGTTACTCTAAATGTTAGTCCTATAGTGTTACTCTTAATGCCTGTAAAATATCAAATTGCTAAGCTGACAATTGCAAAAAGTCATTTTAAAGATCCCTGGTCGCCTTAAGTAAAACATTATTAATATCAATAATGTTTAATGTAATATATACATGGTGACCATAAAATAACTTTCCCTGTTTGGCAACATCTGCAGCTGAAACGTATGCCACATTTCATATGCAGATCATCCTAGTGTGTGGTAACTGGCACTCGTTAAATCTGTTCGTGGTCTCAAAGTCCTCCATGTTCATAGTAATATCACTGGGGGTACTGGGTCAGAGGTGATCGTCCTCTGTTTCAGATCTAAATTACATTTGGTGGATGAATGAATGAAAATGCATGAATTAAGTGCTTCCCATAAAAAGGGTTGTGACGTGTGTGTAGCTAAATCTTAAACGGCGATCACAGAACCCATCGAATCTTCAGACGAGTAACGCGTTCCCCCGTTTTACCCCTCTTGCGGTTTCTTGGGGTGCTTTGACGTCTATGGACGTGTCCGAAATTTTCCCACAAATTGTCGGTAAAGTGTCCAGGCATCAAAGGACCCCGAGAGACCGCAAGAGGGGGAACGCGTAGTCCGTCTGAAAATCTGCAGGTCGTAGGAACGCTGCTTTACTTTTAGTCCTAGTTGGTGCCACTGATAAACGAGAGACCCTTAATCGGTTTACATCGATGACAGGCCTGCCAGCGGGTTTTAAAAAATGCCATAAGTAACAACAACAACATAAGCAGATCGTGGAAAGATAGTGAAGATAAATTCTACAGAAAAAAAATCATTACCAAAAGTTGCCGGTATGGGAAATACTGGCACTATAGGAGTACGGTTATGAATGAGTTGAAAACTCGCAGGAAATAATCTTTTATTCATCCGTATTAAGATTCCCTGGACGTCATGCAACATTTTCAATATTCTGACCTTCCCTGTGTACCACCCATTGCATACGAAGCTTGACCTCCACTGCTCCATGTAAACTGTCAATTTCGATGCTCATAACAACCTGTCTTATGTTCTATTTCAAGACATGCAGGTTTTCGTAAAAACAGTCCTGATATTACACTGTTCTAGTGTAGATAAGTTTTATCAGCAAAGCATGCTGAGGTAAGGTAAGGATCATATAAAGCACACATCAACAGCCAAGAACGGACAGCTAACAAGTTATTAGTTCGTCGTATTCGTCGTAATTGTCAAAAAAAACTTTATGCGATATTTTGACAAGTCACCCCATTTTATACCAATCTGAGTTCGGAACACACTTTTGGAAAATCTCTGTCTATTTGTCGGTGTCAATTTAACTCAAATATACTTTGAGCTGAAGAGGTGAAAGTTGGTATACTGCCTTTAGATCAAATTTGTATTTTTCTATCAAATTTTGAACTCACTTCTTTCGGAGGAAGTCTGTTTGGTAGCTCGAATACACTCACTGGCCAATGAATTAGAAACCTTTGAGATTTCCATTCGAAAGCATGCTAAGAATGAAATATGTATTTTTTTTTTTTGTTATGACGTAAGTAACATATGATTAGAATACTAATATAAGTAAGGTGTCAGAGTCCTTTTCGCGACGAATGAAGTAAAATGGGAAAAAAAGAGATATTTCATCATTTTAAAAAGGACTTATTGTTGGTGACCTCTTAGCAGGTGCTTCAATTTCAAAGACGGCAGATCTCACTACGTTCTCAAAAGCAGCCATATCAAAGGTTTTCAAAAATTGGAATCAGAATCCAAAGTCCTTTTCTAGAAGACGTAACTGCAGTTTGAGCACAGTTTTCCTCGAGCATGATTGGCGTCGTCGACGAATTGTACAGAAGAACAGGGACTCTACTGAAATTCAACGGACACAAACAGTCAACCAAGGCTCTTCCCAAAAATTCTCAGCTCGAACCATGCGCTAGGAATAGCAGAGGATAGGAACGCATTGTCGAGTGCCTGTGAGAAAGCCCCTCGTTTCTGCCCGACACGCAAAAATTCGTTTGAATTGCTGTCTGGAAAGAAGACACTGGACATCTGAGGATTGGACACGGGGAATATGATCGGATGAATCACGCTACACTTTATTTTGCACTGATGGAAGAGGTCGAATTTGGCGAGAACCCCACGAAGACATGAATCCATCTTGCCCTACTCGCACTGTGAACGGATCTAGAGGGAGTATCATTATATGGAGCATGCTCTGCTGGCATGGAAGTGGTGCCCTGGTGTTCCTCCAGGATAAACAAATAGCCATGCGGTACCTAGGTATACTGTCAGATCAAGTGCACCCTGCAATGTTACATTTTTATCCTGGTGGCAACGGATACTTCATGGACGATAATGCAATTATACGTCGCGCCAGAAGTGTTCAAAATTGGTTCTCTGAGCATCAGAGTGACTTCCAACACCTTCCCTGGTCACTGCATAGCCCGGATCTTAACCCCATAGAAGATGTGTGGGATATGGCGGAAAGACGCATCCGACAGCACTCTCCTCTTCCATCTAATTTACAAGATCTAAAAAGCTGCACAACCGATGCATAGTATTCTCTGGATGTAAATGCACTCCAGAAGCTTGTAGACTCGATGCCCAAACGAATCAGAGCAGTTATCCAAGCAAAAGGTGGTCCAATATAATATTGATCTTGGGCTTCTAATTCATTGGCCTGTAAGTGTACGATGTCTGCGGTACTGGTAAACGCTAGATAATAAAATTATATCGATAAAAAAATCTGATACAGGTTTGAATATCAACCAGCCAGTTTGTGCTTTCAGAAACCTGTAGCCGCAATAGTTCAAGAACAGACTGACTTAAATATATCAAATTTGATTTAGCATTTTGTAATTGTAATTGTAGTTTATGTGTGAAATTGTTGTTTCAATCGATTGGGAAAAATAACCTAAAACACAAATTCGAATTCCTGATACTTTTAACTATATGCCAAGAATTAATCGCCAAAAGAACTCGCCAAGTATCTCTTCACGGATTCGGTAAACATGCGGAATTCACGCCAAGGGGCATTATTTCGTGACTATTGTTCGCCAATGACATGGAAGACTTTCCCTGGGATAAAACCTTTATTAGAGAGTAGGCGAGAAAGTTTAAGGGAGACTACCAAAGCTTGCTTTTGAATAGAAGAATAAAACGGGTACTTTGCGTGTTTTTATTGCGTTTGGCAGTTGAAAGCTTTTATTATTGTGATTATTAAATTATTTATATGCTGATGATAAAATATCAAATTGATATTGTTTTATTACTAAACGCTCTTTATTTGACTCATTTCAGAATCCTCAGAGGTTTCCCTCCTGTTACGCCGTACGTCGGGGTCAGCCCGACATTCTGCTATTTGCTCAAAAACAAGAAACCTCTTTGCTGCCTCCAGTTGTCACAGGTAATCAATTAATTAATAGTGGAATTTTAAAAATTTAAAATATCGTATGTAAATTAAAGTTAAACAATATTTTTAGAATTTTTTATATAAGACCTTGGTTTAATATATGATATCAGAGTCTTGCCTTGATAATCCGATAAATAAATTTGTCATTTGTAAATTTGTCAAAATTATCATTTGATTTGAAAACAGTAGAGTTTAAAAAAATAAGTATAAAATAGAATCCAGTGTTCAAAATAGAAATAAGCAAATTCCAAATGCCTCATCATCTTCAGTCATAATTGTCATCCGGAATTATGCTACTACAACCTACTTTCTTAAATTCTTTTAATTAGACAGGGTGGAAAAGCTTTAAATAATGCTAATACTTAATTGATACATATCCATTATTATAATTTATTGGTACTAATTATAATATTTATTGGCAATATTTTATTGGTACTTTTCCTGGCGACTGCAAAAATTTGCCAAATAATAAAGAATACTGTCAAATTTCTTACAGTAATTTTAAAGCCAAAATTCGCCAAATAATGTAGAATTCTACCAAATTTCTTTGGTGATTTTTCTCTGGCATCTGGCAAAAAAAATGTACCATTTGATTTCTAGATATATTTTGCTATAGAGTTTCAGAAGTGATTTTTAAACATAAAATGAATATGTGCTATCCGATAATTTCTTCTTCAACAAATTTCTTGTCCAGTCGGGACAAGCAAATTTCGCATTTTATGAAACGAAATTAAAGATACACATATAGTAAATAAATAAAAAAAATATTCAAAATGCCGCTTTTTGTAAAGGGCATCTTTTAATTGATCTTTTTCGTTTATTCATGTCATTGAAATTTAAAAGTCCTATCTTTAATATTACAAAAGTTTTTAAAGATTTTTATTAAAACTAGCTACTTTTGGCGACCAGCTATTCGCCTATAAAATGGGCAATTATTACTTTTAAATAAGCTTCTTATGAATAATTTAACGCCAATAGTTCCCTCAAGCAAATATTTTTAATATCAAACTTCACATGGTTTGTTCCGTTTTTTAGTTTTCATACACAGTCTACTCATAATCCAACTTTCAGTGTTCTTTTTCATCTTTTAATCGCCATTTATTCTCTACAGTTTTTCAAATTTAGGTATGTTGATATGCTTTTTAAAATTTGCCTTGTTTTATTGTGTAACTCTCCATCATTTTAATACGACAAGCAATGAAAAAGAAGTATTCAGGGACGCCAAAACGGCAATTTATAGCCAAGCATAGAAGAATCTATCTTAAGGAATTACGGTAAACATGAATGAATCTCTTCCTACACATGCGTTGTCTTACGTATTATAACTGGCCGAATGTAAATATAATTTTAGAACCAATATACTTTAAAAGATCAATTTTGTATCAGATTTCTCATATTTAGTTCGTTCCGTTTTTTAGCTATCAGACATAGAGATAAAATTATCCAAATAGTATAAAAATACGAAAAGAAATCCAAAATGTGAAAATTTAACAAAACATCAAGATTGAAATGTCAGCAAATGCTGACATTTACAATATTTTCTTAATGTGTATAAAATTAAATAAAAGATTTAAATGAAATCTGCTATGCATATTTCAATGTATCATGTCAGAACATGATTTCTTGAACGGTCAAACACCACGCGATCGTGCAGGTTAAATTATATTTTTATTCATATTAAGAGGTTTCATCGAATGAGTCCCTTTAGTATTGCCAAACGATTTAAAAAAACTTTGTCTCGCATTGATTGTTTAAAAAAACATCCCATTTACTGTTTATTTCATTTCGTATATTCCCGTGCTCAAAAGGACATTTTTATAGGTTTTATTGGCTGCAGTCATTAACTTACTTTTTTTAAAGAGAGTTTTTGTAAATGCAATGGCTACGTTTATATAACATTTAACTATTTTATTTAAGGATTTAACAACATTTAAATTTTTCATTTATGTATTTTTGTTGACACCACAAATCTCATTCCCAAAATAACATCATGTTCTTACATAATACATCCTTTATTATTTAAAATAATTTATTCATTTTCTTAATGCGGAATTTTCAAAAATTGTGCCTTCAACATAGTTTCGAAATGGGTACCAAGCTAGCAATTTAAATGGAAATCCCCTTCTATTAAGCATAGTATTCCATCAAAAGATTATGGCTGCCAAATTTTTAAATGTAGATTTAAAATAATGAAGACTCTGATTACTGCTCAAATACTAATTAAATTAACTTTAACTGCTGCCGGGGATATTTTAAATCATATTAATGAGAGGTTTCTGAAGAGGAACTCTATCATCTGCTGGGAACTTCGAGATAAAAATTAATTGGAAAAGTTGCAACGTATAATTACTATCGAGTAAGCCGTTAAAATTGATACAAAGTGTTTTAATGCCATTAGTGTTTATGAAAGTCTTGCGATAATTTTAAATTTAAATAAAAATGAAAACCTGAAGAAATAAAACTTGGAGATTTGTCAAAATTTGTTAGTCAGATACTTTTTCAGTTGCTACAATTAATTCACACTCTCCTTATATTTATATATCTTGTTCAAATTTTCAATCGTTAATAAAAATACTTTTTATTCATCCATTCAATTTCAAAAACATTTTCTTAAACTTGTATAGGATGACACTTGAGGTTAATACAGTTTTTTCAAATATTATTTCCTTAATTAAATGTAATTAAAGAATTAATTTAATGTATTTAATTAAAGAAATAATTTAATTATTTAATTAAGGAATTAATTTAATTTATTTAATTAACGGATTAATTTAATTTATTTAATTAATGGATTAATTCAATTTATTTAATTAAAGAAATAATTTAATTTATTTAATTAAAGAGATAATTTAATTAGTTAATTAAGGAACTAATTTAATTTATTTAATTAATGGATTAATTTAGTTTATTTAATTAATGAATTAATTAATTTTATTTCATTAATGAATTAATTGAATTTAATTAATTTTTAATACTTTAAATAGAGTTTTAGCAGTTTGTAATGAAAATTGAAATCAACATACAGTAGCTCAATTTGTAAAATGCGAGTATTTCAATATTTTTCATGAGAAGTTGAAGAATGCAAGTTCGATTCTTGCTAAAATAAATATTTTTTTGATAAATTATTTATATTAATTGTAATTACTTAATAAAAAGTAACTAAAATAAAAAATTTCTCTATAACCTTTTGTTAAATTTTTGAAATTTTTGTTTTAAGTATACGTTTTATTCAAATGGTTTTGAGTTAAAAGTTGTGGCTTTGTGGTAAGAATGAAGGTTTTTCTCAAAAAACACAATTGAAGAAATTTTGATCTTAAGGCTCAATTCAAATTTCTCTCCTTAAAATCTTTGTCATCAATTGTTGATCACTTCTCCTAACTAACCTTAAGACTTAGCTACGTGCAGAGAAGGAGAATGGAAAATTGCCAGGAAATTCCCTTTCTATTTTCCCATTAAGTATTGTGATTCTGTCATACGTATATACATATTGATATTAATCGTATTTATTTAATAAAAATCGGCAAAAATAAAAATTTTCTTTGTTGTTTTAAGTAGGAATTGACTTAAAAATAATTGTTTATATTAGTTGTAGATTATCTTATTGTGTTATCTTTGTCGTCGTTGGTCTACAACGGATAGTTAAAAATTTTTAAAATGAAACTAGTATCTTTTGTTGTTTTAAAATGTGATTTATATACTAGAAAATAAATTCACTTATTCCATTAGTTTATAACATGCGCCATACTTATAAGTTAAAGATAATTTTTTTTCTGTGTAAAGATGAAATTATAAAACAACTCATTCATTCTTCTTTTTTTTCTTTGCTTTTGACTTGGTGGTTGACCGCTTTTAGTTAAATACTGCCAGTGTAAACCTCTGTAAGTTATTTTATAAACAGTAAGAGAGTGAGACAATTTGTGGCATTAGACAGTCAGAATATGAGATTAAACTGGTTATTTGTATTTCATTTTTCAATTCATAGATTAATAAATTCATAAAAATTAATTAAAACATTCATAAATATCCAATGCATTCCTTTATTAATAGCTACTAAAATTAACAATAGTTCAGGGTAATATTTCCTTTATTAAGTTTACATATATATGTATTTTTAACTTTTTATTATAACTTATAATTGAGCAGCATTCACGATTATTCACAATATTATTTAGGCAAATTTTTAGTGTCTATAAATATTGTAATAACAGTGTTAAATAAGTAAAGAAGATATGAATGTAGGGCGGGGATACTCTGGTTCGTAGGACGTTGGATTAGCATCCCATGGACTGCGAGTTCGAACCCGCCAGCCGAAGACTCACCATGTGTGTAATGGCTAGAGCCCGTTAAATTTGTCGTGGCCACAAAGTCCTCCATGTCGAGACTAATGCCACAAGGGTTACTGGTTCAGAGATGATAGTTCTCTGCCCCAGATCTAAATTACGATCTGTGAAGGAATGAATGAACAAGATGCAGGAATTAAGTTCGCCCCGTAAAAAAGGTTTGTAACAGTGTGTGAGCTAAAAGTCAAACTAATTGATACCATCGGGTGATAAGGGATTCATACCTTTAGAAGCTACTGCACCTTCTTTCCGTTGTAAAGTGGAACACGAGGACAACAACAACAACAAATAGGAATGTGCCCGAATATATACGCAATATATTTATCTAATTGCAATCGTAGTATATATAAGGCCAACGTCTGTGACACATAAATTAATTTTATTACTTATTACTGAATGATAGCAATCAAATATAAATAAATCATCAGGTAATTTCTTAACTGCATTTCTGACCTTTTACAACTGAACTTATTTCAATATTTCGCTTAATTAATGGAATTGAATATTATCACAAATTTTCATTTATTGTTTTGCCATGACACACCATTCATGAAAGAAGATGTGAAAGAAATCAAGATTATCGGGGGAAAAACATTAGAAAAAGTTTAAATGAGGGCAGAAATAGGCTTAACCCTCACCAGATGAATAATCATTATGTCTTTACTATAAAAACTGGTGGTCATATTTTTCAAAAGGGTGCAACAGGAGAGAGTATCACCCCCTTTTCGCAAGGATATTTAACACCAAAAATGGCAACCCGATGTTGTCGTTGGAGGACATCTTCCTCTGGGAGATAAGACGAAAGAGAGCAGGGAGTTGGCGATTTTGAAAAGTGCGCCAAGGGGGTGATGTTCTCTATGGATCAACCTTCAAAAGTATCATCTAAAAAAAATGTCGAATAATTTTAAAATTTGAAAAAAAAATCTCTTTTATGATATGAAGTTCAATTTCGCGAGAAAAAAAATCCTTGTTTTTAATATTTTTTAAGTAATTTTGAATTTCATCATAAATTTGCTTTAGATTGAAAATTAACTCTTCCACCAAAATACACAGTCACGTGTTTTTGTCAGTGTTAAAATCAAGGTTAAAAATTTGTCTTCTTTGGCCATTACCTCAGATATAAGATTTTCGCCCTTCTCCTTTTATCGACGGTATATACAATGTCGAATTTGCAACATAATAACTTATAGTATATTGACTCAATTAAATACATGTTTTTTAATCGTATCATATAGTAAAAGGTGGAATGCATTTTTTATAAAATACATTCCAAATTAATCGTTTCACTGTCTAAAGAGTATATAATGAGAGCAAACAAGCTGGTCGCCAAACGACGACTAGTACTTTTTGATTCATAAAATTTAGCTGTCAGTTAAGATAATGATTTTTTAATCAGCTAACTGGTGGTTCTCTTCAGCCCAATTGCCTTAGGCAATCGAATCAAACATGGAACAATGCCACACTAAGGTACCAAAATCCTACCTTAAATCATTCTTTAAGCAAAAAATGATGAAGAAGTGGCAAAAAGATTGGGAAGACGGTGAAATGGGGCGATCTACATTCAACATTCTCCCTAAAGTCTCACTTACACCAAGTAACTGGAAAAGGGAAGATATTCTATTCTTTACTTTTCACGTACCATTCCCCTCATATCTCCGACGTTTTAACCTGATCCCTAATTCTTTCTGCCCTTGATGCTAAGCCGATCCACTACGCAACAGAATGTTTGCTGACTTCCTCCTTCCATATGACCAAGCCAACACCTGAACTAGAACGTGCTTGGTTCCGTAGTCTCGCCTCTTCCCAAGGATCCAGGTCGAAAATTCGAAGAATGATTCGCCACATTGAAGAGAACCGAAATTTGTTTAGATTTTAAGAACACTATCTATAAGAGTAGCTCTACAAATCCATACCTTTTTTCTGTTATTTTTGTGTTTGTACATACCATTTTTTTTATTCTTTGTGTTTTTCTTTTTTATTATTGTTTCTGTCCTCGTTCCTAAATGTTTCTTTTGTATTTTTTTTTATACTTTCTCAAAAATTTGTAATCTCAAACAAACTATAAGTATGTTTTTTGTGAACTAGCATAAGTCTTCAGTTTATCTCCAATAGCTAGCTTAATTTGACAAAGCCACTTCCCATCTAAATTCCAAACAGCTCACTGTCTCCATCTTTCTTTAATTCAAAACTAAAATCCCCTATTATTATTAAATTCTAACCGATAATTGTGTGACGTCGAACAACAGTCACTTTCATTATATCTTCCACTTCATGCCCATTACACTGTTTAAATGACCAGGTGGTTACAGTTGCAGGGGCATGAAGCGGTGTTGTTGTTGTTGTGTCAAATGGCACTTGTCATGGACAAGCCCGCTACTGAGCCCAGTAGCAGATTTAAACCGAAAGGAGCGTCTTATGTATTTGAGTAGCGCCAACTAGGGCCAAGAGTACGACTCAGCTACCCACTCTCCACATTCGCTTGCACAGCCCCTTTTTACAGGGGGGCACAGTCACACATCTCACAGATAGCGCATAGAAGAACAACCATGCCCGAACCGGAACTTGAACCCGGGACTTCCAGAACACGAGGAAGACGCGCTACCTCTGTGCCAGCAAGCCGGTGTGTCCTAAGCAATCGCCTAGCAGGAAATCCGCAGCCATATATAAATCAGTAGTAAAAAAGGTTAAATTAACGTTACACTGTGTATAAATTTATTTTCTTTAATAATTATCAGTGAGTGTTATACATTGTATGCACCAAACTAAACAAACTGCAAGCACGATCCATCGCGTCCTAACGGACTGTGTTCTGCAGGTGTGCGACCACTGCACCTTCCGGACGGCGAAGAACTACAACTGGCCCAACCGATGCATCATCCTGGCGGCGGACTACGCCAGCAACGGCATTTACAACTTCATAGTCCCCCTCCGGGCCCACTTCCACAGCCCGCAGACCCTCCGGCCCATAGTGCTCCTCCTCGAGAAGAAGTAAGAGCACCCTGGCCACTGGTCTTTTAAAAAAAACCTATTATATCATTTTTTTTTACCTTAATACTTCATGAACATTTGTATTTCCAGAATTTCAGCAGATATTATCTGATAAATACCTGATTGAAACATTCTGTTTCATTTTCTCAAAGTGTAGGCTTGTTCAAAACGATTACACAAGAATCGACTTTCGTTTTAAATAAAGTTATTGTACGAGGGCAATTCGGAAAGTAACCGCCGTTTGGACTTGGCGCTGGAAGTATGGTTCGGAGTGCCCTCAATCGAATGCACGAATCAGTAAGCGGTTAAAATGGTCATTAGTGTGCCCCCGAGTTTGTCGCCAATATGGCAACCCAATACAAAGCTCTTGTAGTAACCCTTATAATGTTTTGTTTACTTCTTTCTACAATGGTTGAGTTGTACATGAGCTTCAACTATTTTCATGAAAATATAAATTAAAAATAATATCAATTAAATATTTTATTTTTGATCTGTATTATAATTAAGATTTTTTGTATAGTTAATAAGAAGTTTCAATTATATTTTTAATGCGAATATAAAATATTTATTCCTTTACTCATTTTAATTGTCAGTATGCGATTTCACAAAATCGTCTGGTTTCTTTCTTTAAAAACCGTCTGCAATAGAATTATTCGCATTTCTCGTCATTCTTTCAAAGCTCTATCGTTTGTTTTCTTCTCTAGTTATTTTTTCGGCAATTATTCAAGAGTGGATGACAGGTGAATGGGATGGAAAAAAACATTTCGAACCTGATAAATGGATGAAGGGTGATTGGAATATTTTTTTACAACAAATTAAATACTTCAAGTTTGTACTTTATGTCTTTAAAATTTCCTCTTAAATCCATTCTTTTTGTATCTTTGTCTTTCTGAATTATTTATTATTTACTGTTCATGTTATCCGCACATTCCTTATGTTCAATGTGCTAGCGAAGCTACTAGTTCCCCGCTCCCGGGCATAGCGAAGCCGTAGGATGTTTTTTTAAGTTAAAAAATTCTGCCCGGTGCCTTCAACAGATGCCTATGCCGGAGGCATCTGTTGAAGGCACCGGGCCTGAAAAATAATAATAAAAAGACAATGCTTATCGATTTAAAAAAAAACATCATTATATTGCGAAAAGTCGTAACCGTCACTAACTCTTAAAAGTGTTTGTTTACAGTGTCCGCCATCTTTATTGGCGACTTGGCATCCTTGGCGCGGCAAGGGGCACACTATAAGTAACCTTTACCCAGTAAGCTTCCAGAGGGAGAGTGCTATTGGGCCAGTCGTTTGCTAGTGACGTCGTGACAAAATGTGTGCCGCCTTAGAAAGTCCCGCGAAATGTGAGGTGCGAGGAGTGATAAGATTTCTTTTTACCAAAAAAATTGTCAGCAGTGGATATTCATCGTAGATTGTGTGCCGTATAGGGCCCAAACATTGTGAGTGAAGGCGTAGTGCGTCAGTGGGTACGCTTTTTCAAGGACGGAAGAACAGACATCCATGACGAATCGCGGAGTGGAAGGCCGTCTGTAGTGAATACTGATCTCATCAAAGAAACCGATGAAAAAATTCGTTTGCTCCGTAATTTCACAATCTCCCAACTTTCAGAACACTTTCCAAACATTTCTCGGACAGTTTCGTACGAGACAGTTACAGAACTTAAAAGCGCAGTGACGCATTGGTCGAAATCGCAGGCGGCCGCTTTTTATGCAGATGGAATTGATAAATTGGTAAAACGGTACGACAAGTGTCTGAATCATGGCGGCGACTACGTTGAAAAATAGAGGAGAGTTGCACCTTCGATATGTAAATAAATTTGTTTTCCTCTGTGCTGGTTTGTTTTATTTACAGTGATTCGGGGGTTACTTTCCGAATTGCACTCGTAGATAGATTACTTCAAGTAATATAATTGAGTAAGGCCAAGTTTTCAATCTCACAATAATAGTAATTAATAGTTGATACATAAATTTACAGGGATATTATTTACAATTTCATGAAATTCTGACATTTGAACAGCCTGGAAACTTTAACCCTAGTGCCCGCTGTATTACCTTTGGTCGGAGTCTCAGCCAGAATTAATTTGAATTCTTGGCGGCTCAATTAAGGCTTGGAATAATCTTATAATTACTTTTCACACTATCAGTATATCTTTAATCATATATGGTCATTTAACAACCAACGTCCAATTTTAAATTCCAGTTTGCACCTGAAAAATATCTTGGGAAGCAATCAGTATTGTTTACCATCTGCCAATGCTGTTGAACGGATACATTACGGAATGGTACGGAATTATTTATACAGAATACAGAAGAAATCTTAAAAGTTTTGTTTAGTTTTCCTATTTTCATTGCTGCCTAGATGACATGTATTACAGCATTGATGTTATTTTCGATCAAATACAGTCATCACCTGCATAGATGTTGCTCTCAAATCACATATATGCATCAACTGCATAGATGTTGCTCTCACTCAAATACAGCCGATTCTGATTAATTATGTAGTTATTTTTTAATAATTAAAAATTAACTTTATCGCCAAAAATCTTCCTGTACAACGAATAAGTAATACTTCAATTTGTTTTTATCATTCCCAGTGCAAATGAGGTTAGAATTAACATGTTTTTGGCCGATTATTCCAAACGATTCTGTTTATGTTCTAAGTGTTTGATGCATGCATTTAAAATTAAACGTTAATTAATAGAATTTTCAGATTGTGATGTACTTTTGAAGTGAAATAATATAGAATAAAGAAAATTAAAAATTTCTAATCTGTATTGCGTTAATAGAAAATTCATTCATTTGCATTACCCCAATTGTCGTTGAAAATTTCCGCATATGCAATGTGTTGTAATTGTTGGCAACCATATTTTCATTTTAATTAAAAGTTTAAAAAATATATGCATGATACTGTTGTAACTATCTCAATCGTGATCGGTAAATAAAATAGACTTGCCTTGACTTTAAAGAAATACGGATACTTACGTATTAAAGCGTCGACGCCAACGACTTAGTAACTCATTGGCGACGGATTCAAATTTGGCGATTAAACGACGACACCAACAAAATCAACAAAGTGACGGATGACAGTTTGTTGATTTTTTTGGTGTCGTTTGTTGACGGATGACAGAAGATTTGAAATTTTTAAAAAATTAATGGCAGTTTTTTGCCGTTCTTGGCGGTTTAGCAACTCATTGGCGACGTCTTCAAATTTGGCGATAAATATCGACGGTTTAATACGTAAGACACCGAAATAAGGAGTTGAATTGCGATTTTGCTTTATTTCAGGTACACAATGTAAATAAATTGCTTTTATGTTAGTTGTGTGCTTTTTCATGAGTAAGAAGTCGCAGTTAAAAGCTAGTACAAATATAAATATTTTGCGTAGGCAGTTAGGTATAGCATGTTATTTTTCAGGCCCCACCCCGCCTTCCTAGACGCCATATCATGGTTTCCTCTTGTGTATTGGATGCTCGGATCCATCGACGAGTGAGTACAGTATGATGTTTATCCTCATACATTTGGAATCAACGTTGAGAAACAAATTCACTGTTTAAAAATGCTCTCTCTCAAACAGCCTGGATGACCTGCTGCGTGCTGGGATCAATCTCGCCGACAGCGTCGTCGTCGTCAACAAGGAGTCGTCAAATTCCGCCGAGGAGGATTATCTTGCGGACTGCAACACCATCGTTGCGGTCCAAACTATGTTCAAGTAAGAATATTATTATTATAATTATTATTTTAATATTATTAATTACTTTGTATTTTGTAATTCGAAAATGAGCTACTTGAATAACAGATGGTCTTATTGAAGTCATTCTGTTTAGTTTTAAATTGTTAATTGCAAACTTCCATTAGGCTTAAGATTATGGAATCATTTCGTCTCTAAACTCGGGAAATATTCGCCAATTGTTAAAATGCTTGCCCAAACGTCCGTCATTTCAAATAGCAACAAGAAACATAACTTGCTCTATTTTTGTAAGGTTGCTGTCGAAATTTTATGGTGTGCAACATTTGACGACTTATCGCTTTGAATCACTGTAGTTTGGCGACTGTAACGGTATATGCAATCATTAGATATTATGGCAGGTGGAATTCTAAAGTATTGAAACAACTCAGTTGGTTACATGAGATTTTATTGATGTTTGTGGGTGCAGGGCCCGACTTAACCTATTTGGGGGCCCGGGGCAAAAAATTTCGAGGGCTCTTCTGCTTTACTACTTTAGTAATGAAGAACATCCTTTAAGGAAGGAAGCGTAAAATAAAATTTCTATTCGATTTACTCCCCCATTTATATTGGGGTCCGGGATAACTGCCTCGTATGCCCCTGTCTTAGTCAGTCCCTGTGTGGGTGTTTTTTCTTATGTTTGTTGGGAAAATGAGGAATTTACTGTCATTTGTATTGTAAACTTCGTTAACAACAATGCTCAAGAAGTAAAATAAAAGTTCTAGCATCTCTAGATCTGTTCTTAAAAAGCACTAATCAAAAGCTAGTAAACTTATGGAAACTTTACTAATAAAATTATTGCTGTGGTACAATTGACTGCTTATGGTTTTCCTGGGTTATCACCAGCTAACCGCAGATTCGCAAATCCCATGATAGTTCTTCAAAAAAGGTATAAATGTTTTCTAGCTCGTAAAATTATTCGGCCTTCTTCGGTTTTTCTGGTCACTCTGACCAACAAAAAAATTGTAGCTTACCCTTTACCATAGAATTTTGCCTCGTATATTAAATCTGCCTCTCATGTATCATTTGATGCCAAAACCCGATCATCCATACAGAGCCTGGTCAGAATTGGTCTGGTGTGGAGTAGAAGATTGGTTATTTATACTGCTCTTCTTTTTATCGTTCCAATCAATGTAGAATGAGCGCAATGAAGGCGTTTGGGGAAAGGTTAAGAAGACTGGGTGTGGAAAGAGGATTTTGGTGTATTCTACAAGACGTCCATTGAAGTTGCATTGGTGATAAAACAGTTCAAAATTTTCATTATTTAATCTTAAAAAATAAGTTAATTTGTGGCAATTGAAGGTCAGGGATCGAACCCTGGACGCTTTGGTTCATAGCCGTGGAACATAGCCACCAGACAAAAGTGACCACCCGTGTCCGAAGGTTGTTACTGGCTGGCTTATGAAGCAAATGCCACAAAGTTGCTAAGACTTATTTTAATTCATTATTGAGAATAATTCAAAGTTGTTGAAATTCATAGGTTAACATTAATTTAATATTAACAATTTTAAAATATAAATTCTATTTTGTATTAAAATATAGATTTTTTAATATTACTTTTTTGTCTTTAATGAATAATTCATTATAAAAAATACTAAAGAATCTTGAAATTAACTTTTCTCTTCGGTAATTACACTCGAATCTAATGAAAATTTAATTAAATCAATTAATTGATGGATGGATAAATTCTGAAATCATTAAAATATTGTATTTTCGTGCAGAGCATTTAAAGCTCCAAATTTCAAAGCCAGACTATAACACGTGACTTTCGTTCACTTCCTTGTGCTATAGAATGAAGAAAACTAATCTTTTTTGTATATGTTTTTCGATGAAAACAAATTATTTTTTAAAACTAAGAACACTGATTTTTAATTAAATTTTTGTTTCATACAAGAAGCGTGGTCTGATAATAAATTTGAAAAGAAATGAATTGAAATAATTCCAATTATTTAGAATAATGAGATTATAGATTTCAAAAAATAAATTAATACAAATTATTTTGTACAATACAGCATCAATTAGCTTCCCAAAAGTAGAAAATGACGTGTTATTTATCCATAGTTTTCAAATAAATGCCATTTTCTTCTGACAGGTTGTTTCCAAGCGTGCGCATCATCACAGAATTAAGTCAATCTTGCAACATGCGTTTCATGCAGTTCAGAGCCAGGGACGCCTACGCACTGCATTTGTCAAAAATGGAAAAGGTAAGTGTTGATTGACTTAACAAAACAATCTTCACTTAAATTTTTGGTTAAAGTGGTCATTAGTATGCCCCCGAGATTGCCGCCAATATGGCAACCCATCACAACGCCCTTGTAGCAACCCTAATGATGTTTTGTTTACTTCTTCCTACAATGATCGAGTTGTACATGAGCTTCAACTCTTTTTTATAAATTTCCTATAAATAAAAGTTCCTATTATTAAATCCATTCTTTTTGCGTCTTTGTCTTTCTCAATTATTTATTATTTACTGTTCATGTTATCCACTCAGTCCTTATGTTCAGTGTGCTAGCGAAGCGACTAGTTACCCGCTCCCATGGCTAGCGAAGCCGTAGGATGTAATGTTAAGTTTAAAAAATTCTACCCGTTGTCTACAAGGAGGCATCTGTTGAAGGCACCGGGTCTGAAAAAAAAAACACTGCTTATCGTTAAAAAAATCATAATTATATTGCGAAAAGTGGTAACCGTAACTATTCCATAGAAGTGTTTGTTTACTTTGTCCGCCCTCTTTATTGGCGATTTGGCATCCTTGGCGCGGCAAGGGGCACACTAAACGTAACTTTTACCAAATTTTGTAATCAGTTTAAGTCCTAAGATTGCCTGGTACCATCAGTACTGAAATCAAATCATTATTAGCTATAATTTTTATTTATTAGCTATAATTTCAATTTTAATATTTCCAAAAAAAACCGATTTTAACCGGTTTTGAATTTTTGTAATAGAAAAATGAAATAAGGAATTTTTTAAATTTATTTTATATAAAATATTATTATATTTTTATTATTTTATATATAGTTATATGATAAAAAAATTAAGTATCACATATACATACTGCTTACACAAAATAAAGAAAACTCAAACTAAAATTTCAAATTATATCTATAGTGTTTTCATTGATTTTAATTTCTTCTAAGAAAATAGGATTTTAAAAAAACATAAAATATCTACTAAACGGTAGCCAGATCTTTTCGTTATTTTGGACACAGTATTGCTTGATATTGAAAATACTCGTTCACTAGCAACCGAGCTTGATATTATAGATTTCATGGCATCAAATGGTGACTAAGATTTTTGTTCTTTTATTTGCTGCCTCAAATAATGAAAACTCAATTTTCAGTGTTTTTGGAGTTGTAAATCCTTTATCAGAGTCTTCAAGACACTTATGCATGATTTTTCCTTGACTTCTTTTAAAAATGCATTACTCTTGTGAGTAATATCTTCGATTTGCTATTCATCAAAACCGTTTTCCACATAAAAATTTAGTAATATTCTAGTTAAACGGTATCTTTCCATATAACAAATTAGTTTTTAACAAAAATTGACGAAAATGAATTTTTACTTAATAATAATAATTCTTCAAACCGGTTTTATTAATTTAAAAATCGGTTTTCAAATATGATAAAATTTACTTTAAAAACCCGGGTTTGAAAAACCGTCAAACCCTGCTCGGAAGTTTGCTGTACTTGCTTTTGGTCTACAATCGTTGACGTCTTGATAGAAGTGGACTGACTGACTTTCTCAGGATCAACAATCGGTTACAGGAGCAGTTAGTAGGATAACAGAGAGAGCAGATAATTTTGCAAATAGCCTTGCGAGTTAAAAGACTTGTAAAATTTGCATCACTTAATGTATTCCATCGTTAATGTTGCATCATTTAATGTAATCCGTCATTAATGTTACATCATTTATTATATTCCGTCATTAATGTTGCATCGTTTATTATATTCCATCATTAATGTTACATCGTTTAATGTATACCATCATTAATATTGTGTCACTTTGTGTATTCCATCATTAACGTTTCATCATTTTGTGTATTCCACCTTTAATGTTGTATCATTTATTGTATTCCATCATTAATGTTACATCGTTTAATGTATTCCATTGGTTGAATATTGTACACTCTTTGGTTTCACCTCTCACAGAGTGAAAATGAATGCATGAATTACATTTTCTGAATGCCTGAATATGTTTCTTTTACAGAGAGAAAAAGATCGAGGATCGCACATTTCCTATATGTTTCGACTTCCTTTTGCTGCAGGGAGTGTATTCAGTGCAAGTATGCTGGACACTCTACTCTATCAGGTAGGTGGCATGAATTAGCAGGTTGTTTTTTGGAATATTACCACCAATATATTCTTCACTCAATTTTCTTCTCTTTAAGGAGAAAATAAGAATAGGCTTATTTAAAAAGGAAATAGGAAATTAAAAAAATATTTGAATTTTAGATATCGTTAAGATAAAAAGATGCCAAAAATTTGTATTTAAATACAAAACTAAAAAAATATGTTCATTGAAACGGTTGAAGAAAGATCAATTCGAAACCAGTGGGTGTATTGTATATGTAATAATTCAATAAGAATTAACAATCATATAAAAATAATAAAGTCTTCTTCAATTCAATCACTCTAAACAATCCTTAAAATAATATGTAAAATGTGTTATAAATTTAACATATGATACAAAATTAAGAAAAGCTTTGAAGAAATTGTAACGCCGGCGTTCTGTCACAGGGGGAGCGCGTCTCCCCGGTGATGTGGGCATCCAGGATTCAAGTCCCGGTTCGGACATGGTTATTCTTCTGTGTTCTATCTGTAAGGTGTGTGAATGTGCCTTCCTTTAAAAAGGGGATATGCCAGCCAATGTGATGAGTGACTAGCAAAAAGTCGTACTCTTGGCCCTAGTTGGCGCTGCTACAAAACAAGAGGGGCTGATTAGTTTAAATCATGGGTAAACCGCCGTCGTGGCACAGAGGTAGCGCGTCTTCCTCGTGATCAGGGCTGCCTGGGTTTGAATCCTGGATCGGGCATGTTTTTTTTGTTCTATCTGTAAGGTGTGTGAAAGTGCCCCCCCCCCCCCCTGGAAATAGGGACTGTGCAAGTGAATGAGATAAGTGAGTAGCAAAATGTCGTATTCTTGGCCTCTAGTTGGGCTACTGCAAAGAAAGAGACGCTCATTAGGCTTAAATTGCTGACTACTTCAGAGAGCTTGTTCATGCCAAGTGCCGTAAGAAACAAAAACAGAAATTGCAACGCTTTTAAAAATCGGTTTTTAAAAGGTGATGTGTTGCATTTGCGTTTTAACAAAAGTGTGTTTTATGAATTCTGAGGCAATAAAAATGTCCAAAGAAAGCTACTTAATTTTAGCATAAACAAAAGAATGAGTGATAAATGTAACTTAACAATGAAATATTTCCATGCTACTTCAATTCCAAAGTTACAGAATTCGTGGATTTTATCCCGATTTCATTCACTTTAAAAGGATAGCATTTTTACTTTCTCGTAGATATAATATATATCGAGAAAGTACAGTCATCGTCAAAAAAAATACAAAATCCAGATTCTGACGAATCTTTACCTTTCAGACTTACCTGAGTTCGAAAAACACATTTTTGGGAAATGCCCTTCTGTCTGTCAGTCTTTGACGAAGATAACTCAAAAACGATTTGATCTGGAGGGTTGAAATTTAAAATATGGCTTTTATACAAAATTTGGGGATTTTTATCATTTTTTTGAATAAAATATATTCAGTGGAAGTGCGTCTGCCCAGCTGTTCGAATATAAATTAACCCGATAATTACGAAACAAAGAAAGTTAAGGTACTTACGTATTAGACCGTCAACGTCAACGATCGCCAGCGGTTTAGTAACTCATTGGCGACGGAATCGCGTTTGGCGATAAACCGTCGACACCAACGAAACTAACAAAATGGAGGACGACAGTTAAGGTTTGAACGATTTTTAAAACAATGGCGGTTTGGCAACTCATTGGCGACGCATTCAAATTTGACGATAAGGATCGTCGGTCTAATACATAAGTACAAAAGTTAATTCAATACACAGACTTAACATCTATAGTGTAGACACTATCAAATTTTCAGCCAAATCGAAGAAAGGTTTTACTGTCTGTCCGTCTGTACTTTCAGAAACATGTTCAGGTCGGGATGGCCTGGTTGGTAGAGCGTTGGACTCGTACTCCTTAGGTTACGAGTTCGAAACTCACCAGCCAAAAGATTCCCCGAGTGTGTGGCGGCTGGCGCTCGTTAAATCTGTCTTCCATGTCGAGATATACCGCTTGGGGTACTGGGTCAGAGGTGATCGTTCTCTGTTCCAGGTCTAAATTACGATCTGAGATGAGTTAATGAATTTGCATGAATGAAGTCCGCCCCCTAAAAAGGGATGTGTGAGTAGCTAAGTCGTACTCTTGGCCCTAGATGGCGCTACTTTAATACAAAAAGATGCATTTCTTAGGCTTAAATTATGCTGATCGTATCAGCGGGGGCTTGTCCAAGGCAAGTGCCATTAGTCACAAAGCAACAGAAACATGTTTACTCGATTGCTCAAAAATCCTGAATAAATAAATCAAATTTGGTGTGGAATTTTGGGACTACAAGTGAAGTGTTTGTCAAATTCCTTTTTCATTAGGTTGAGGAAAACATGTCCAAAAAACAAATTCGAATTTCGGATAATTTCACTCTCCAGTCAGAAATTAATCGCCAAAAAAAATCAAAAGATAACACGATCACTTTAGCAAAAATGTTTAATTCACGTCAAATGTTAATATTCCGTAAGTATTGTTCGCCAGTACCAAGTTAGACATACCCTGGTCTTACACGTTTATTAAAGAGTATGTGAAAAAGTTTCATGTAGATCCAGTTGCGCTGGTTTTAATACTATATTTAATCCTTCATGGTGCTAAAAATAATGCGCCAAATTTCCTTCAAATTCGCCAAGAGGTATTGATCGAATTATATAAGGTTTAAAGAAAAGACAGATTTGTCAGACTTTAGGTTACGCATCGTATATGAATTTTACCAAAATTAAAAGTGTCAGTCTGAATTCATTATTGCTTGATTTAAGTTGTAGAATATAATCATAGAACGGCAAAAATTTTCCATTAGTCTGGGCCAAACCAAATGAGTGGTCTCCTGAAAGTTTTTTCTCTCCTTCCGTTACAAGCAAGTGGTTAATACACAAGTACCAAAAAACCGAATATGTATGTTAGACACTTTTATCCAACCAAATGATTTGACAGTAAGGTATTATTATTGCCCCAAGATAATACATTAATTTAATTTATTTGATTCATTACATTTTCAAATGTATAAGTACAAAATAACAAGTAAAATAAAAAAAAATTAGTCAATTTCTACTTAGATCTTTTTACTTACTTTTTACTAAATAATTAGGTTAATTTTATTTTAGCTAATTTTTATCAAATAATTACAAATAATATAATGAGTATATACATATGACAGTATCATAATATTAGGTGGCAAATTTCATACAACGCATGCCTGAATTTGCAACACCAATTGGGGCAACGCAAATGCATGAATTTTCAACGCCAGTTGGGTAATGCAATACACATTGGAAATTTTTAGTTTCCTTTATTCTGTTTTATTTTAATTCAAAAACACTTTAAAATGAATCCGAAAAATCGATTGATTAACAATGCTAATTTTAAATGTATCAAACATTCTGAAAAATAAATAGAATGGTTTGAAATAATCAGTCCAAAACATGTAAGTCTAACTTTATTAGCGTGGTTAAAAAACAACCTGAAATCTTACTCATTTCGGCGGTAAAGACATAAAGAATTTTGGCAGGATATTTAGTTTTTAGTTAATAAAAAATTTACCAAATTAATTAATTAATGTTTGAAAAAACTGTATTAACATCAAGTGTCATTCACTACAAGCTTTAAATAAAGATTAAAATGAAATCTGCTGTGCATATTTCAATGTATCATGCCAGAACATCATTTCTTGAACGGCCAAGCACCACGTGCTCGAGCAAGTTAAATTGTATTTTTATTCATTTTAATGGTTTCGTCGAATGAGCCACTTTAGTATTGCAAACGATCCAAAAAAAACTTTGTCTCGCATTGATTGTTTAAAAGAAATATCCCATTTCTTATTTATTTCATTTCATATAATCGCGTGCTCAAAATGACATTTTTCTAGGTTTTATTTGCCGTAGTCATTAACTTATTTTTTTTAAATCAGAGCTTTTCTAAATGCGGTAGCAATGCGTTATTAAAAGCTGATTTTTTGAGATGCTCATGCAGATAATAATTTTTTTTATTTTTCGCCTGTGGATTTTTGTTGACTCAAAAACTTCATCTCAAAAACAGCATGATGTTCTGACATGATAAAAAATGTATATGAACTTGAGTGGATAAATAAAAATTATTTTATTAATGATTGAAAATTTGAACAAGATATATGGAGAGAGAGAGAACTCTAATAGTAGGAAATGAAAAATAATCTACCTCTTGACGGATTAGATTCAAAATTTGATGGGAATATACATTTTAGATGTCTAACCTGCATTAAAATTTTTTTTTCTGTCTAGATTTTTCCATTTTCTAGTTATTGTGATCAATTGTACTCGGGCAGTTTTTTCTCTAAATAAATTTTATTCAAAATTTGGTAGATTTTATCTGTCTAGTGTCTAAATTAGTGTTAAATCTATATAAAATTTCATCTGCACATATCAAAATACTTCAGAGTTACTGAGATCACATACAGAAAAATAAACGAACGTTATTCCAAAAATATATTCTTCAAATCCAGCGAATTTTGAAACTTGGAGATTCGCATTTTTTGAAGATCTCGTTATCTTGTATAGTTCACGATCAAGTAAGTAAAAATGAATCTCATTTCTTCTTTATTATTTTTAAGATGATGATGTTTCGTTGTTTTTCCGCTTTTCTTGACGAGATTATTTCTCTTTTTTTTCAAAGCCGAGAAAAGAAAATGATATGAGAGAAAACAAAAATTTAATTCCACAGATTGCGTCTTCAAATAAAAAGCATAAGAAAACTTTTATGGAAGAATTCCTTTGGGATGTAAAATGACTTTTCGTTTTTTCGAAACTTGAATGAAAGGGGAAAAACTGGCGGAAAAACCTAGGTTTTTCATTTCTAAACATAATAACTTATTCTATTATTTTTCTTACCTCTGAAACCTTTATTTACTTACGGTAGTTAATTATTGCTGTTCAAACAGAAAAGTAAATACTCAAGTAACAAACAATCCGCTTTTTTAAGTATAGTATTACTATTTTTCTTTTCTAATTAAGGTGCCCAGCCTGCATGTATTATTACATATCTTTTATACATATATATATAAATACTAAATGTAGGAGAATTTCATTAAAAGAATTCGAATGTATATCTTGATGTTTATGTTTTCTAATTATAACAAAAATAATCTTTTCTGGAGAGTTTATTCTCATCTTTGAAGGACTGATAAACTTCAAAAACGAATATGGATTTTGTTTTTGCGAAAAATCTACGGAACGAAATGAGCCATACAATATAAACCAAAAGAAATTGCCTTTCATAACATTAAAAAGATTATTTTTAGTAAATTTAATAATTATGAATGGATTATTTCCTAAAGATGGATTCCTTCAATAAAACATATTATTTTAGATTATCAAAAAAAAATTGCATTTATTTTATCAAAAGGTAGAACAGAATTTTACAATATTTAAAAGAATTATAGGCTTCTCTACTTTCTGCCCGCGATTTATGGAGGAAGCGGATTGCCCTAGACTCGAACTTGCTACTTTCTGGTTTGTGACCTAGTAACATAACTAATAAAGCAAAAGTAACTACTTGTGAACCGTAAATGCTATCTTGCTTATGAAGCGAACGCCACATCAATCCCCCACGAGTGAGTCTAAGGAGAGAGGAACAATTTTGCAGAGCCAAATGTTTTGGCGAGCATGAGAGGGTTTTGGAAGGATAATATGTTAGTTGATGCGTCAAGTGAGTCTGCCGACTTTGTTTTGGTTGATGGTGCCACAACTTTTTAATTGCGAAACTAGAGGTGAATAGATCGAAGTTCTCGGCTCTTTTATTTAATTTATTAAATTATTAAAAATTTATTGGCAACGTTGCATAAAATTATCCATTTCAGAAAATTCCAGAAATTTGTACGTGAAGTATAAATTTAAAAGCTTAGTTTAATTCTTTTGAATATACTTCATTACTGTCCTGATATTTGAAATGTGGGTGGGAGAGTATTGTCTTACTCTACATTTTAAAATATATCAAATTATTTCTTAACACTAATTTTTCTTTGTGACAATATTTTTTGAAAAAATTATGCCGGAAAAAAATGTCAAGAGAAAATATTATTTAAAAAATACTGAAACCTCGTTTAGGTTTTACGCATTCAGAAATTTTCAGCATAAAGTTACACTTTTCAAGCGCAGGAATGGGAGATATTGCTAAGTGGATAGTGTACCCACATGAGGACACCTTGGGAAAAAAGCTTTTGAAATGTTCAAAAATAAATTTGAGTTTTATTCAAAATCAAAACCTGAAAATATTAGAAGAATATAATCGAGAAATCTTGAAAAAATCGTAAGCTTTTAGAATTTTGTTTTAAAAGATTCCTTTTTAAAGGGATAAAAATCGGTTATTTAAAATATGAAAATGTTCTAATAAAAGAATGTAAAAGGATTCCGATTTATTGTTCTAAAAGGAAATAAAATGTTATTTTTCTAGTAGTTTTTCAAATTTCATAGAAGAAAGTTTATTTAAAAAAAAAAGAAATTAAGGCTCTTTTTTTTGTGGCTCTGAGACGAAAAATGTAAAATATCTAAGAAAAACGGTAGTCTCATCGACTTTGAAATACGGTGAATCATCCGGGTCATGATATAAAAAAACATGAATGTAATATTCAACACTAGATAAATGAGATTTACTTGCAGCAATGCATTGAATGATAATAAAATGAATTAAATTGTTCAAATAGTCAGTAAAACAACAGAATCATAATATCCACCTCATAGAGAACGAAATTTTCTGAATATTATTCCAAAGCGCATGAGTTATAAATATAGTAACTAAAAAAAGAAATATTTTAACAACATTTTTTTTAGTTTTAAAAATGTATTAAAATTATAGAAAAAATTTTCACGACAAATAATTTATAATAATAAAATATTTTTAATTATTTTAATTTTTAATTATTGCCATAAGAATTATTTTCGTATGACAGTGTGCCCCCAAGTTATTTTGAAAAACAAAGCATTAAAATTTTAATAAATTTTTAATTAATTATCCTATTAAAATATGAGAATCACTTTTTTAATAAAACATTTGCTTTTATTGAAGTTAACCATGTACCAAATCTGGTAACTCAAGGCATAACATTCTTCCTAATGGAACGTTTTAAACATTTCTTTTGCTTCGCATGTCACATCACATTACTGGTAATAATATAGTAACCTATAAATATCATATTAAAATGCACCTCTTTTATTTATTATTTTTTTAAAGATTTAACTTACAGGAATTTCATTAAAGAGAATTCCAATATTTTTGAATTTTAAAAACTATAATGCATAACGAGCTCTCGAAAAAATGCCCTGTTATATAATTTAGGAAATTATTCTATTTGTGTGAAATATTTCTGATTCATTTATTTTTCGCCTTCTTATTCCTTATCTCGCATAATTGTTATTATTGACTATATATTTTAAAAATCGTCTGGTAACATAAATGAGAAAATAAAATTCCAAAGTGCTAATTAAGCAATAATTATTAAGGAAAAATGTCGTTATCTTAATGATATTTGAGGAATTCACTCATTTTTTCCTACTAAAATGCAATTATAATGTGTAATAATAGCCATTCTTACATTTTTGTTAAATATTAGCCAACTTTCGGTGACTAACTTACTTAATTTCACCGACCATACTACTTTTTTTTAATTTCCGTTAATCTCTTATGTATAAATAGATGTACATGATTTTCCCAAATTTATATCAAAGTTTAAATTGCAATAAATGGTGAGTCTGTTTTTGTTCAAATGTTGTTGTTTTTTAGTTGGGGTGCGACTACTCGGTTTATTCTTAACCCTTTAACGGGCATAAGCTGTTTTCTTTCAAAATTTTGACTTTACATTATATTCGGAAAAAAGAATCTCATTTATAATCAAAAAAAGTATTTTTGTTAAAATTTTGTTGTTGGGGCTGTAATTACAGGGGTGGAAACACATATTTTCCATTTTCCAAAACATCAATGACATCTTACTGACTTATTCAGTAGAAAAATATGAAATATAAACAATTTCACAAGAAAATGTGATTTTTGTAAAACTATTTATTATTAGTTATTTCAAAATTTAAAATGTATTAATTACACATGAAATAAGTGGTAGAAAAACCAAATACAACGTAAATTACCTAATGCATTATTTTAAATTATTATGGTGAAACAGCATAAGAAGCTGAATACAAAGTAACATTACAGGTTGATCATGACACTTTTGTCCGTTTCTCGTTAGTTTTTGGAGCTACAATATTTGCAAAATATTTTAAGGCGGTGTAAGATATTTACCACAGCCTTAAAAAGGGTTAATATTAATATCTCTAATAGGCTAAAGTGACCAATGGTGTAAATTAACATTTAATTGTTAACAGCATTATTATCAGCGGTAGTGGTCCCACCAAAACTTTCTCGCATATACTTTAATAAAAATGTTATCTCAGTTATCGCTTTGTATAGCAATGGCGTTCAATAATAAGAAAATATTAAGCTTTTATCATCAATTTCGCATTTTTACTAAAACTATCATGCATACTTGGCGGGTTATTTGGCAAATAATCCTTGACATGCTGAACATTTGAATTTAATTGAGCATTTGTTAGACTATAGAAGTTTTTTCTTAAATCTTGCGATATTTTATTTCCACTTTTTTTTTTATTTAACTTGTAAAGAAAACTGGCTTCAGTAAAATACTCGTCCTTTAACTTTCAACTATGACAAAAAAAATCACACGATTAAGTATTTGATGAAACAATGAAAAGGATTTCAATTTCAAGGCAACAGGGTGATCTGTTGTTGAAACTAGGGCAAAAAAAAAAACTACATAGACAAAATTCAGAAATACTATGCAGAAATTTTAAATTAGTATCATCGAAAAGATCATTTTTTGAATTTTAAAATAATATGAAAATAATCTTTGTACTTTTACTTTCCGAAAGCTATACCAAAAAATGACTAATTTTATGTAGCCTTTACTTAAAATTTCTAAAAACAATTTTCCATTTTTCCACACACACACACAGTTTATTTTCCTAAGTCAAATGGGGTTTGATAGGACCGGGATAGCCTAGTTGGTAAGGCTTTGGATTCAATCTCTTGTGATGTGAGTTCGAACCCACCAGCCAAAGACTCTCTCTCTCTCTCTCTCTCTCTCTCTCTCTCTCTCTCTCTGTGTGTGTGTGTGTGTGTGTGTGTGTGTGTGTGTGTGTGTGTGTGTGTGTGTGTGTGTGTGTGTGTGTGTGTGTGTGTGTGTGTGTGTGTGTGTGTGT
>JAOUZG010012368.1:1310451-1322851 GCA_026289955.1 Argiope argentata | reverse complement strand
TTATGATATGCAGATATTCCATTCATCCAAATCCTCAATATGTTTATAATGTGAAGGTATGTCATTCACCTTAATTCACGATATATTTATATTTTATAGATACGTCATTCGCCCTAGTCCCATTTGGAGCAAAAAGGTGTTTCTCACAAGAGGTTCTATCCGCATCAAGTCTCCCAACAAACTTCGTCGGCAGGGAGCCAGCAAATCGACAGAAGAAAATCTTCCGGGATCAACAGGTGGCGAAATGGGCAAAGGGGAAGAAGAAGGAAAACAGGGAACAACTGTTTAACGCTCACACACACACAAAAAAAAAAGTTTTAACTCCATGAGCTTATGCATCCACAAAGAAATTCCACTTAAATGAATGCCAAAACACCCTAACTTGGATATACTTAGAGGAGTTTATTTGGCGATAAACTCGAATACATATGAAGGATTTTGCTAATCATATGAAGACAAAATGGTGAAAAGATGTACTAAGAAAACTATTGATATAAATGAACAGTGACGTTGAGAAGATGTAATGCCTGGAGCAAAACACGATTTTTTCGACTTTAGTTGTTATCAGTGGCTTAACAAGAGTTCGATTGTCCCTCTTTCATGACCTTTATTTTAAAAAATGGCAAAAGCACGCTAATATTTTGTCCCATGGCATCCATACTCTTCTTCGGCACCCACATCACTACACCACTGGCAATGAAGAAAAAGAATCGATTTTACAACACAGATTAATCATTCATGATATAAACTTTTCTGATGTCTCGTATTTACTACTATGTTCAAAAAATTCCGAAACTTGAAATTCTATACTGAAAAGCTTAACCCAGTTTGAAATTATTTTTTCGATCTCTTTTAGTAGTATGCAATCATGTATTTTTCCTCTATCGCTCATAAAAAGATGTGAAGGCGAATTTCAAACATCCTTTTGTTCCATACCTTTCTTATGCTTTGACGTTGCACTTTTTCAGAACTTGAGAATCGTTGCCCTTAAGCAAATTCAACCGAGGGAAAAGTTACAAAAAGGAAAATCAGAGAAATACACTGAATATGAAAGGATCAGAATTTGATGTTTTGGTTAGTAAATCTATATCAATGTCGATCCATGCACATGTGTTATCGTTATAAAGTATTATCGTTAATCATTGAATTATGATTTAAATCACAGAAAACCATTGAATATCTGGATTCAATGCACAAGCGCTGTATACATTTAAAATAAACGATACCTGTTCGGATTAGTCGGTTACATAATACTCTTCAATTGTATTAAAAAAAAAATGCATTATTCATTTGATAAAAATATTGGAAAGTTTTGGAACTTTTTTTAACATAGTAATGTGTCATTTCATGTGTATAAAGCGTCGATAATTGAAGGACTAATTAGAGAGTTAGAGATCGTGAAATATTCTTAGTATAAAATATTGTACTTGAAGTACAAAATCTTTTCAAATAAATTATTACGGATGTGAACACGATTTATATTAATTATGGTAAAATTTAAAAATATTCAATGATAAGTTTTTGAAATTTTAAATCTATTCCTTATTTAACTTTCAACAAAAAAAAATTTAATGTCTCCATCATAAAGTCATTGTAATGACCTGAAATATATTTGTCAATCTGATTTATTTACAGAAATCATTACTTGGCTACCAGAAAGAGAGATATTATCTCCATTTTCCTTCTTATGAAATGAGTTCTCGTGAATCTTGATATAATCTATTTCTCCACGGATAATTGGTCTGCAAATTTTTTTCTCGACAAATTAATAAACGATTTTTCTAAAATAATCATTTATTTTCACCAAATCTAGAATTTATAAATTGATTCTTTTGATTTGAATTTTTATTAATAATAATTTTATTATTTATTTTATTTAAAAAAATACATATTTTAACTACTTTTACTATCATATCGATAATACACCTTTTCCGATTTTCACAGCGGAAGTACAAAATGCTATATATATATATAGGAGACATTTTTAAAAATTGTCATTTTCATTTGAAATTTGTTAAGATTCCAGTGTCATATCAACCATATCCCAATTTTAACGATGGGCTGAAATCGGTCCAAACATAAATTCACGAGACACACTTATGAAATGATTTTTGCACACTCTAACAGCGCTAAGCGCGATTCTTATATCTAACTCACAAAATGACTTTGTATTTTAGTTTTCTGCAGTAAAATTTAAAAATTACAAAATGCAAGCAATGATACTAATCACCCCAGTAAGCGTCGTTTCCTATTACTTGGGCTGAGACTACGTCGGAATAAATGGTACTGAAAATAGTTAAATATGGTATCTGAAATCCATATGAGATAAAATAAATATAAGGTACTTTTCCGTTAGCTGGGTGCAAACGAAAAATCGCCAATTTGGCGGAATCTACATTATTTGGTGATTTTCCATATATGCCCGGATGATGGAAAAGTACAAAAAATAATTTTGTTTAGTAAGAAATTCGATTGAAATAAAATAATAATTAGCCGGTATAATCCTAATATGCGGTACCCCTTGATTTGGCGACTTTATATCTAGAAGCCGTAACGTCATTTCTGCTGGTTACCTAAGTTATGGTTCCTGTAGAGTTGTTCAGATGTTTGGCGACATTTTTCAAAATTGCGCCAAAGGGGTACCGTATACTAGGATTTAACTAATTACTCCATCTTATCGACGCTTTACGTAAATGTCTAATAACATTTATTACTATGATCCAAATAAGGCAAGTTAACAAAATGGGCAAACTTCAAAAGAAAGTGCTTCAAGATTCTTGAGAACAAACAGCACATATGTACAAGATTTACAGAAGAACAAAAAGACTAAGACTTTTGTAGATTGGTATATTCGACTTGTAAGCGACAACAAATTTCTTACTCCTTGATGAAGTCGAATATCTGCTTGAAAGACGGAAAAAAAATGAACAAAAAAATTGTAATGCAGATATTTATTAAGTTGAGCTGAACAAATGCTGGATGAGTATTACAGTTTATTTCATCTCCAATGTTATGACACGTACCAAATATCTTCAAAGATCAAAGCGTAAAGTATTTATACACATTTTGTGCCTTTCTTAAACCTATTCAAACCAATAAAAAGAGGAAAAATGTAACCTGATACGAAAAAAAAAAAAGAAAAGAATATGTATCTAAAGACTTGGAAAGAAAATAATTTTGGTGTCAAACAACAAAAGATAACTAACAGATGTGACTATTATTTTGAAGATATGCATGCACAAGAATAATAGTAATAATAATAAAAAAAATGCTGTTAAATATTTTTTGTACAATTGCAGAAATACACAAAGAATATTTCTAAGATTTGGGAGCTTTATTCTTAGAGTAAGTATCATGAGTGAAAAATAAAGATGTAAATTGTAGCTGAAGAATCTCAATGGAAAGTTCAGATTATAATCTTCCTCTTCAGAATTATTTCATGTTTCAATTAAATGTTTAAGAATCTGAAAGAAACATTGATAGGACCAGTGTTAAGAATATTTTAAAATGCTCAGTAACATTTCAAATCTTCGTCTTTTCTAGCCGATAGTAAAATATAAATAATTTTGACTTTTCATATATAAATATACTTATATACACACACATATATATATCTATATTTGGTACCTGCTCTTGTAAATATTCCTTTACATTGTATTACGTAATATGCACTAACTTTCTACGTTTATTCTTCAAAATGCACCAAACAAAGTAAAGGGTAATTTTTTTCGTCTTTTTTATTATATTGAATTATAATTGTCAATACTGCATACTTCAAAATCCGGTACTTATGTATTAGACCGTCAACGCCAACGGTTTAGTAATTGGCGACGGATCCAGATTTGGCGATAAATCGTCGACGCCAATGGTTGAGTAATTGGCGGCGGATTCAAATTTGGCGATAAACCGTCGACGCCAACGAAACCAACAAAATGGCGGGTGACAGTTAAGGCTTGAACATTTTTTTAAATAATGGCGAATTTTTGCCATTATTGGTGGTTTAGCAACTCATTGGCGACGTCTTCAAATTTGGCGATAAAAATGGACGGTCTAATACGTAAGTACCCAAAATCCCATTGATATTTTGTTATTAACCTTTGCGTAATATAAATGCTTAAACTACTGAAAGCATCTGAACAGATAAAATTCTAACTTTATAAGAATTTTTTCTTTAATGAATTATCAAAGCATTTTTAATTTCTTCTTTCTTGAATCTAACCTAATATATCATTATCATATAAAAAATATGTAACTATGTATATCAGTAAGAAATAAAAAAATAATTAATTTTCAACTAAAATTAATGAATTATTAAAGCAACAATTGGAGCGATAGAACTACCCTTCCGCTCGGCGAAGTTTGGCGCACTTTTTAAAACGCCAACTCTCCGCGCTGTTACGTATTCTCCCTAGGGGAAATGAAATCCTCCAAGAGTCAATGCGAAATTCAAAACTGGAGATTTGGCGCGTTTTCGCCCTTTGGCGAAGTGGAGGGGTTATTCTACGGATCAGCCCAAAACAATTATAATTCTCTTACTAGTGGTTTCCCTATATAGAACAAAATATTTATTTTCCAACAAAGATTTTGAAAAATTCTTTAATTTATAAGAATTAAAACGTAGAATTTTTATTTGGAATTGCATTAACAAATCATTTGCTTGGTTAAAAATCAATAATATGTAATATTAAAAATTCAATTCCGGTATTTAACAATGTTTAATAAAATTGCAACTTCATTTTTAATTACTTAAAATTAATTAAAGAAGAAATGGTAGAGGAATAACATGTTTATCTGCTCTGGCACAAGACAAATATAACAATGACAGAATGTGGTGAAAAATTTCTTCCCCAAACGATTTTTATCATGAGAAAAGTTATTGTTCAGTATTAAGTATTAAAATATATTCTAGTATATTAAAATATATTTTAAGATTTTAACGCTAATTTATTGTAATATTTCAAGTCAAAGAAAGTGCAATATATAGAGACCAGAAAAAATTCAGAGTTTATATATTAGACAGTAACATGCCTTACTGTGCATTTTAATAAGCAATTTTATCAACTATTGTGCTTTTAAATATTAATATAAGTGCTTAAAAATGCTAATTAAAAATAGCAACTAATAGAATAGAAGATATCCAGTTTTGGCCAAATAATTAAAAATTCTTCCTATAAATATAAAATCAATTACTAAAGTGATCTCATTTATGAAATAACTTTTTATTAATTTATTTTACAATTGATTAAGTAAAGGAATTGAAATTGAGTGATTTCTTAAATTCTGTTTATGAGCTCAACAATTTAAAATATTTTCAGGTAAGATATTTAGTTCAGAAAATTAAAAAAAAAAATTGTTACCATAATTTATTAATACCAAACAATTACCAGATGTCGGCAATTTTCCTAATTTTTAAGAATACCAATTAAAATTTGTTTTTGTACAATATTATGAGTCTTAAAACCTATCACTTTTTTTTGTCAAAATAAAAATATTTAAGTTTGCAACATAAAATTCATATTTCAGTTTATTAGTTATAAAAATATTAAAGAGATATTAAACCAAATATGGCATCGTAAAATAACATTGATAAATTTCTTCACAATGCTTGAGACAATTCTAAATCGTTGGAACAAGAAAATATTTTTTAAAATTTTAATATAATATCTGGTTATTAAAATAAAATAATGGAAAATGAAGACAAAGCTTTTATACAATCATAAGAAAAGATTTTTAATGATATAGAGAGAAACTTTCAGATTACCAAATAATTATATAGGTAACCTTGAACCAGCATATATATAATTATTATATAAAAATAACCTACAATTTAATTTCTCGACTATCAATAGTTTTCTTTATTTAAATTAAAATTCCATTGATTATTTCTACTCCAAAATAAAACCAATGTATTACCAAAATAAAATTTTACAAATAAAAAAATACAGTGATTGATAATTTTTTATATAATATTTTTTTATTTGTATTTAATAGGTGGTTCATACAGTTTTTTTTATAGAAATAAAATAAAATCAATAAAATGAGTCTGTCTGCAAAACAAGCTCAGAAAATGGTGAGTGTTCATTCTAATAGTGACGGATTACTAATTTCTAAATGATTAAAGATATAAGCACTCACTTCCATTTGGAAAAATGTTTTAGTTAAAACGTTAAAGATAAGTTATTTAAATCAAACATGCTTGAGAAAAAATGGAATCTAAATTTTATACAGTTCTTCAGTTTTCTTTATAATATTTAATAATTTTTTTAAAAAAAATTACTATTTTGAACGAAAAGTTCCACTCTTTTACAACCAAAATTCTCCAGTTATAAATCTTTGAATTTCTTTATTTTAGATCAAGAAATCGACTTACTTTCTTTAAAGTGGCCATTGAAATGCATTGTCATTGAATCAGTAATACCCATTGCTTTATGACTCAATTTTAGCTGCATAAAAAATCAGCCTTCTTTTGCTGAAAATGCTAATGTGTCAAGAATATTTTATTAGGTATGATTTATAAAACTGGAAAGCTGAATAAAAGTTTTGACTTCAAAATTTTTACAACTGAACAGCAATGGGAAATATAAAAAATTAAAAAATGCATTACATTTCCAAATTATAATTGGAAAAATATATTCTAAATATTTTACATTTGGAATATATAGAAATAGATGTAAATACATAATTGGAAAAATAATTTATGTTTAAAAAATGAGTTTAAAAAGTTGAAATTAAGAGCCAAATTGTTAATTATAAAAACTAAATTTAAGAGATTGTAGTGATATATTGGTGATAATTACTTTAATATCATATCAAATGATAAAAATTCATATCAGTGTGCCCTTTGTTAAAGGATATGATTTAAAAAGTTATAATAAAATCAAAAATATCTTAATTTTATACTAAGATATGAAATATATATATATTAAGTATTAAAGATACATATACATTAAAATAATATAAATATATATGTATAAACAATCTAACATATTAATAGTCTGTTATAATATGTCTTGTATACTATCAAATTTTAAAAATTGAAAAGCTTTAAAAAAATTTCTGCAATATTGTGATTTATGTATTATAGATATTTCTGTATTCAGTAACTAAATAATTATTATATAAGCACACAAAATGTAAGTCAATTTAATTCAAAATGTAAATACATGAAATATATATATACACTTTTTGTGTATAAAATTATTAATTTTTATTTCAAAGTTAATAATTCCATTTAAAATAATGTAAAACTAAAATGTTTATTCTTTAATATCACAAATGTAAATCTAACCATTTGTTTTCAAACAGTCTAAAATTTGAAGAAAAGAAATTAATAAATCCAACATATTCTGTGGTCCTTTTAAAAGTAGGATAGATTTAAAATTTAGATTATACAAACATTATTAGATTGCCCTCATCACAACACATATTTAGAAAAGTAGATTCTTTGTTAATAAATTAAAATTAAAAACTTGCTACATAAAGCAGACCATATTCATAATCACACGTGTGGCACACCGCTAAATTACTCATTTTCAACTTGATATCAGATGCTTATGTAATACAATAACTCTTTACTTATATATGTCTCTATGTACATATTTTTTCAACATTTTTCTTCACTTGTTTGATGATTATGTGTGAAATCATTATTCAGTGTACACAATCCATCAATATGTAATATATCCTATCCTTTCAAATGTTGACTGTGATGAAGCCGCCTTTCCTGAATAATAAATTTTTCTATTTCCAATGAGTCAACTTTTCATTTATTCCTTTATATCTTTGCCACTTTTAGGAGTAGAAATGTTGCTTTATACTTTTACCATTTTTAGATCTTAATTTTTTCCTTTCAAAAACACCTTTTTAAGATGTTTTTCTTGGCAAAACAATAGCCATTGTTGATACATTAGGAAGGGAAAAATGAATTTTTAGCACCTAACGAAGACAGCAGATGGCAGTTATGTTTCTCTCATTTATATTAACATCATTTTCATGGAATATTTTGTTTAGGTATTTAAAGGGTTAATCCATCAATAAACAAACATTTCTAGCAATTTGCTTAATATGACATGTTCAATTTTATAATATTCATAAAAGATCAAATGCATAGTATGAGACTCAAACATTGTACCAAAAGATTGTGAAGTGCCTTCTTAACATAATATACTAATATATATATTAACTAAAAACATAACATAGTGTACTATAATTAATTTAACAACTAAAAATGAATTGGAAGCTATATTAAGTATCCTTAAAGCAATAAAATTTCATTTATATATATATATATATATGTTTTCATGATGCACAATCTATGAATTTGACTTTACTGCACCAAATAGAAGTTAGTCATGTTGATGAAAAAAAATGATAAAAATATGAGTAATCAGAAAATTAAAACGGTATTCTAAAATTATCAACAAAATTTATATAAGTGGATAAGCTTAAAAGAATACAAAATTATAAACAAGAAAATTATAACATCATCATCTGTTATCAACTTTATAAATTAAAGTTGATAACGGATGATGATAGGTACAACAATTGTTTTCCCTTTAGCAAAAAGTAAAGATAACTTCTTGGTGTGCTGATGAATTAAGACAGTTTCTGCTTGCCAAACTGTAATGAAGGCAAGATATTTTACAAAATGAGATATATCTGTTTCAAAGAAGCAAATGGTGAAAAGGCAATAAATAATGAAACTTTGAATGTCTAGCCATAAATGCAGTTATTCAAAACAATTGCATTGATTGCAAACAGCTATAACTTTCTTATAAACAGTAAAAAAAACTGTGAATCGGTAGAAAATTTCAGTTTTGTTTAATAATTGAGCTATGTGACTTTCCCTTGGTCACACAGGTTGCATCAATATGACAATCCATTTTACACAAGACTTTATAAAGTATATTGCTGTCTTTGATGTGCATTTGATGCTCATATGCAATTCTACATAAGATTTTTAAAACTCCTGATACTGCATCTGCATTTTGAGGAATGTTACTTTCTTTTCATAACATTCTTTGCATAGCTATGAAATGAGCTATTGCATGGATATTTCCATGCATTTTAAAAAAAGTCACACATAGTTATGTTGTATGTGTATTAAGTTTAAACTTCTGTATTGTGATCAAATGTCTACATACAATCTAGGCTAAAAGGAAGTCATAGCCATTTGAAATTGATGTAATCATCTACTCTTTGATAGATCAACTCAAATTATTTCTTTGTTAATTGCAAAAATATTGTTTTAAATCTGAGACAAACCAAGTATATTAATCAGAAAGGAAAATAGCCAACCTTACCATCCTGGCTCTGGAAAGACTTATAGAACGACAGATCTTTGTTGAGGTTAGTTATTTTCTTCAGTGTCAAGAATGTTGATTCAAAACATAATAATGAAGAATTAAAATTGAGTCTGCGCACATATAAAAGAAAATAATAAAATAATTTTTAATATCCTGTAAATTTTCTCCCAGTCCCAATACAATTACTCAATATGATATTGATCAGATAGAATAATTATTACTTTATGAGAAAAATAAACTTACTCGTATTTTGAAAAATGAATAAAAATCTTTATCAATTTTTGATGGATGTGTATTAACATTGGTGAAAATAATCAATATTGCTGATATGTATTATTATGCATTTGAAATTTTTTTTATACATCATTTGCTGACAATTTTACAGAGAAAAATTCTTTAAACTTGAACAAATAAAGCATAAATTCCAATTTATATACCCATGAAATAATTATTGACAAAAAGGATTACTAGATTACCAATACTTGTATTTGAAATAATCATACAATATAATAATCATTTTCAGATGAACAATCAAATTGACGATTCTATAACTTTTAAATAAGCGAAAAACTATTAATTTATATAAAATTTTATTTCCATTTTATAAAAATGTATGCTGTACATATAAAATGACATTTCATGAATGTTGTTTCAACAATTTCTATGTACATGCAGTATTTTGAAAACCAACTTTTAACTAAGAATCAGTTTGTGATTGTGTGATTCTTGGCCTCAAAGCAGCTAATGTTATCAATACAGCTTCCTACAAATGAAAAGAAAGAAAATAAGTAGTATATTTTAAAGAATACTAAATTCTGTTTAAACTAAAAACTATGCAACAAATCAAAGTATATTTATTGAAGCATATCAGGTCAGTTTAAATAATTAAACCATAATTTGGTGAACAATGCCATAATACTTCTGTAGAAGAGAGCATGAGTTTTATTGATATTTATTCATAAATATTACATATAAATAGGTATGGAGATTAAAATAATCTATGATTTTATAAAGAAAGAGAAAAAGTCCATATTAATTAGATAATTAATGAATATTTTAGCACCATATTATTTATGGGCTGATTAAACTTATAAAGTGACATATTATTTGTCAACTTATTGATGCAAATATTATTCAAAATGCTTGACAGAACACACCATTTGATCTCAAATTCAGCATGTAATTATTTATTGGGTAAATGTTGCTCACTTGAAGAAAAGAAAGATTCTTTTTAATTGTAATTAAATTTTTTAGCATATTATTGCATAAAACTCATTCTCACAGCATTTTAAAATGAATTAAGCTTTTTAGTTCACAATTTCTTTTTTTAGATTCTAAGAAATTTTAGAAATAATTTTCATATTATAATGACATTTTTTTTTGAATGGATGTTGTAAAATTATATAACTAAGACCAAATTTTAAAATTGAGATAAAGGATTATGTTTCAAGCCTAAAACAATATTATGCCATGATTTTTTGGAATAGAAGCTCTAATTTAACATATATAACAGAACATCTTATATATCTTAAAATTTCATTTAAAAACAAATAACAGCATTAAGATATGTTAAACAATAAATCAAATTAGACAGCTAATTACCTCAGTTCTTATAGTTCTTGAGCCCTGTGAGGGGCATGTATTGAGATAATAATTAAATAATTCACTTGGATCACTAGCTTCTATAGTTTCATCACCTTCTAAGCAATTCTCTAAGCCTTTCAGTCCACCAAACACAATTAGAAGATGTCTGGAAAGAAAATACGATAGCATTATCATGTTATTGTACACTAAAAACCTGTCTTTACTAAATAAAAATCAATATTTTAACAATACTAATTTTATTAGTAATTAGTCACAACTTGATAGCATTTAAAATGTCTAAAGTGCACATAATAATTTCAAAGGTACTAAGATTCAAATTAGTTTATCAAGTAAGAAATATAATCATCAATACTTAAATTGCTTTCAGATAAAATTACATTATTGTTAAAATTAAATTATTTTCACTTATTAAAGGCCTACATTTATATATTTTTTAACTGTGATGATTTATCATAAAACATTTCTATGCAAATATTGCAAAAATGAAATATTTTTCAGTGGAACAGTGATTAATTAAAATAGTATGAAATAAATTACCTAATAATAAAGCAAAATTATAACTGTTATCAGAAAGTTTTCAATATATATTGCTAAATAAATTAGATATTTTACATTATTTGTTTATAAAATCAATTATGAATACAACATAATGGATAGAAGAAAATATTTTTTTAAAAAAAAACACCAAATCTTATAATAAAATACTTTCCCACAGACGATTTTGTTTACAAAATTTATAACAAAATACTTTAATTTTGATGCCAAAATAAATATTTTTGTCAGAGTTAAAAGAATATAAACCAAAGATATGCAAAACCTTTCAAGTGCTCAAAGAATTGAGAGAAATTCAATAATCTAAAGATTTGCCAAAGTTCAAACAAGGTATTCTCAATTTGATTTTTTAAGAAATGTTTGATCCATCAGCACACTATGATGTCTTTTAAGACAGCATTTATACCAGCAATATGTGCAGCAATCATGGGCTCAAAATGACATTTTTCTAGGTTTTATTTGCTGTAGTCATAAACTATTTTTTTAAATCAAAGCTTTTGTAAAGGCAATTACAACACATTATTAAAAGCTGACTTTTTTTAGAGATGCTCATGTAGATAATAAAATTTCAATTTTTCGCCTATGGACTTTTGTTGACGCCACAAACCTCATTTCTGAAATAGCATGTTCTGACATGATCAAAAGAGTTAATAAATTGCCATTTTCATAATCAATTAGAAAGATACACAAATGTATTAAGAGAGCGCGTATGCTGCTATTCCTAACGACATAGTGGAACTAAGAAGAATAAAAAACGGATATTTGTAAGTGAAAAAATGAGAAATCCGGCCTGATTTTTTAGACAATAGTCTAACTCTTTACAGAAAAAAATTCCGTTTTTTTTATTGGAGTCCTTGCTTGATGGTGACCCTTGAGAAAGTCATCAGGCTGGATTTCTCATTTTTTCAATTACAAATATCTGTTTTTTATTCTTCTTA